>PVLC010013891.1:0-40538 GCA_004027655.1 Graphiurus murinus
AATTTCCTTCTTCATCTTTCTATAATTTTCCTTATATAGGTCTTTAATCTCCTTGGTTAGGTTTATCCCCAAGTATTTTATTTTTCGGGGTGCTATTGTGAGTGGGATTGCCTTCTGGATTTCTTTTCCGATTGATTTGTCGTTGGCATATAAAAAGGCTTCTGATTTTTTAAGATTGATTTTGTATCCGGACACCTTAGTAACAGAACATTTAGCATACAAAGAATGTTTCTAGCTTACATGGAAAGATATTCATCATAAATTCTAATTAAAATAAGGTGGCTGCTGACAAATATATAATAGCATTACATTTTTGTAAAAATATATTACTTCTATTAGCACAGAAAATCTTTAAATGATTCCAAAATAAGTATTGGTGTTATAAGCAATCTTCACTTTTTTAAAAAAGAAATGTTTCTTATGGTTTTCACTTTAATTAAAATAATAACAATCCCTTTTCAAAAACAGGGGAAAAAGCCGGGCGTGGTGACGCACGCTTGTAATCCCAGCATTCGGGAGGCTGAGACCGGAGGATCCGGGTTCACAGCCAGCCTCAGCTATCTAGTGAGGCACTCCGCAACTTAGTGAGACCCGGTTTCAAAATAAAATAAAAAATAGGGCTGGGGGTATAGTTCGGAGGTAGAATGCCCCTGAGTTCAATCCCCAATACCGCAAAAAAAAAAAAAAAAAACCGGAGGAAAAAAAGATCCCTTTGTAGGTGATTGAGTCTTTACCTTAAATTTAATGTATTTAACAATGTTTTTTTTTTCTTTTGCATTACTGGGGATTGAATCCAGGGGCATTCTACACCCTCCGGCTCTATTTTTTATTCTTTATTTTGAAACAGGGTCTAAGTTGCAGAGGTCCTCACCAAGTAGCTGAGGCTGACCTCGAACCTGTGATCCTCCGGTCTCAGCTTCCCAAGTACTAAAACTGCAAGCGTGCACCACCATGCCTGGCTAACTTAATAAATTTTTAAACAATCCTTTTAAGGCAGAGCAAAGCTTTGGCGAGCTGCTCCCACACAGGAGGGAGAAGGAACCACTGGCCACGTCCAGCTGTGTTATGGTAGAAAAACCCCAAGTTTTGAAGAGCAACACAAAGATATGAACCCAGCATTGCTACACACTAGTGTTTTAGCCCAGAGCAAATCATGTGGAATTTGAGTGCCAACGTCTCTGATCTACAGGAGTAGAATACCTACTTCACAGGGTTGTTTTATGATTCTCAAAGGAAGACACAGGCTGGTGGGGCAGGTCCCAGGGAGAAGAGTGACCCTTCTAACCAAGGTCATACCTTTTGTTACTTCATGAACTGATTTGCAAGAAAGCCAGATGTCTGCTGTTTTCACTGACCCTTCCTCAGCCTGGGATTCCACAGACTAAACAATGCTCAGCAGAGTTCCTTCTAAAGTACCTACACCAGCCCTTCCAGGAAAAGGGCACAGTCATCATCCAGGAGAGCAAAAGAGGAGAGCTGGGTCAGAGGATGAATGTGTGCTTGTCTAAGTGCTTTGTCCTACAAGCTCCTCAGAAGGTCCAACAGGGGTAGAAGCAGGTCTTCTGAGGGAGCACACTCAGAAGCATGACCAGAGGAGCGGGTGGTGACAACAAACACGGTCACAGACTTGATGTGGCAGGAGGCGCTTTGGCAAAGTTTACCCTGTAATTGTTTTGACCTTCTAGTATTAGTGTCTTAAAACCCTCAAGGATGCCTCCCGCAAATTTTAGTATTTAAAACTAAGCCTTAAACCTAGAAAAGGTCAGAACCACTGAGATAAACACACAGGAAAAAAAAAATAGGGAGAAGTGTGAAGCAATCACATGAAAAAGAGTTATGCAGCCAGACTTTCTGCAATGATGGAAAAGTTCCATCCCATCCAATATGGCGGGCACTAGCCACTCATGGATCTGAACATAAGAAATTCAGCTCATGCAACTGAGCCACTAACTTTCAATTTTATTTAATTAATTTAAATTTAAATAGTCAAATATGGCTATGTTTGACTACGGCATTCGATAGCACAGATTAAATTAATTATGCTAATTCACAAAGGGTATTACATAGATAAGTCGGCTAAGTTTCAAAAGCAAATCGTCAAAAAGAGAAATTAAGAAAAAAATTAAAAATTTTTAAAAACTCTATCACTGTGCTAATATTATTTTGCTATACATAACAGCTCACCTTGGTAAAGATGAAGTCCTGGTCTGACTTCAACTTGCCCTAGCTTGGGCTACTATAACAAAACACCACAGAATTGGTGGCTTAAACAACAGAAATGTATTTTCTCACAATTCTGGAAGCTAGAAAGTCCAAGCAAGGTAGCAAGGTTCTGGCTAATTTAGCTGCTGGTGAGGACCCTCTCCTGGAACAGGCAGCCACTATTTCACTATGTCCTCACATGACCTCTCATTCGTACTGGTGTGTGTGTGTGTGTGTGTGTGTGTGTGTGTGTGTGTGTGTGTGTGTGTGTGTAAAGAGAGAAAGAGAGGCAGAAACAGACAAAACTGATTTACCAGTTCTTATAAAGTCACCAATCCTATCAGATTAGGCTCCCTCCCTGTGACCTCATTTAACCCTAAGTAGCTCCCTCAAAGCCCTGTCTCCAAATACAGTCACATTGGGGGGTCAGAGCTTCAACAGAAGAATTTGGGGGCCCTCCACTCTTCCCTAACTAGCTATCTTATCAAGAGTTCTAATATCCCATGGACTATACTTCTCACCATTAATAATCTTCTAGAGGCTTAGTTTTCTGTCTCCTCTTAACACAGCTCCTTCTACATGTGACTTAGACTTTTACCCTGAGTAACACACCTCTGAAATTGATCAACATTAAAAGTTAGTTTAATCCTCAAAAATGGTTTCTTACCTCTTAAAGAGAGTATGTAGAAAATTTAACATACCAGAACTGAGAGTGTTTTCCATAGAGAAAACTGCTTGTGCCAGGTGTAGGACATGGAGGCACATGCCTATAATCTCAGTTACTTGAGAGGATGAGGTAGGAAGATCCAAAGTCTAAGGCCAGCCTGGGCAACTTATTGAGACCCTGTCTCAATATAAAATAAGAGTAGCGTAGCTCACTGGTAGAGCACATATCCAACATGAACAAGGACCTAGGTTCAATCCCCAGTACTGCAAAGGACAAAGAGAGGAGAGAAAGGGGGCGGGAGGCAGAGAAAGAGAAAAAACTACTTCTGAGGGGGGACCTTGCAAGCACCTGGGGCTTGGGTTTTGGAAGAGTGCCTACCACCACCATAACTGCTAAGAGAGATCCACTGTGCCTAAATTATTTGCACAATGTGACTTATGCTACACACATGCTTCCCGTCTCAGTCTAGAATTTAGCACTCATGAGGCAGAGGATATATATGTGACCAAACCCCAGTAAAAACCCGGGGCACTGGTCTCCAATGAGCTTCCCTGGCAGACAGCATTTCACATGCTGTCATATCTCTTTGCTGGAAGAACCCAGTGTGTCCTATGTGTGCACAAGGAGAAGACTCCTAGACACTCCTGACTGTTCCCTCTAGACTTCACCCCATGAACTGTTTCCTTTGGCTGAATCTTCTTTGCATCTTTTCTCTGTAATAAATCAATAATGAAAGCGACTCTACACTATCCTGTGAGTCACCTTGTAAACCATCAAACCTGGAGATGGTCTTGAGGACTTCTGAGACACCTATAAATCTGCTTTCTTGATTTACATTCACAAACACCTATACACCTAGTAATAATAATTTCATATTCCTATATTTTAATCTTCCCAGGTCCCACTCCAACCCATACTCCTGCCAGCCCTATCCAGTCTATTTCATACATTTATCACACCCACTCAGACTAAAATGGGCACCCACTCTTTATGTCAATGCTTCTGTAACTGGGGCGAATATTCTCCAAGACACAGGAAGAAGCTTATTTTTTAAGATAAAAATGCTTATCTCCTAATAAAAATAAAGTTCACAGCAGTTTCTTTATGCATAGTCTCATTTTACTTGAACTTTCTGCAAGAGCAGCCTCTGCAGAGCATGCCTTCAGTCTGCCTAGCAGGCTCCCTTCCTCTAAATACCCTTAAAAGTTAGTGGTCTATGGGGTTCCATCTTACATCCCCCTTATTCTCACTTTCCATGGACCATTCCACTTACTTCCATAACTTAAGCTTCCATTTGTGATCTGTAACTCTTTTTAACTTCAACCTTGTCATCTCTCCCCAGCCCTAAAACTTTACCTCCAACCACCTACAATATAAGCACATCCATGGGTCCTATCAATCAATCCTTATGCTTGACATTCTGTTCAAAGAAATCTAGACCTGTTTGCTTTACAACTCAACTAAGCTGTCTATAGCTATTATTATTACAGCAACCCAAAGTTTTAGAAAACTGTTTGAATCCACTAATTAGAAGGGCTTGGTATGTTAGCCTATCTAGATCCTATTTAGTAGTTTGATATTACAATAGAGCTTGGCACTATGCTACATGCAGAATAGCTATTTAACAAATGTTGACTCCATAAACTGCTATCTTCATCCATCTGTACGACTTTGCAGCACAACAGAACCAAACCATGGCAGTAGCCCAGCTGCACTCAGGAATATTACTATTGGTAATTTCACTTTATTAGCTATCTATTAATCCAAATTTTCAAAAACATGGTTTGGAATAGTCATTAAGAAAATTTATATGTGCCGGGCATGTAATCCCAGCATTCGGGAGGCTGAGACCGGAGGATCCGGGTTCGCTGCCAGCCTCAGCTACCTAGTGAGGCACTCCGCAACTTAGTGAGACACGGTTTCAAAATAAAGAATAAAAAATAGGGCTGGGGGTGTAGCTCAGAGGTAAAATGCCCCTGAGTTCAATCCCCAGTACTGCAAAAAAAAAAAAAAAAAAAAAAAAAAAAAAAAAAAAAAAAAAAAAAAAAAAAAATTTAAAATTAAATCACTGATGGAAAAAAAAAAAAAAGGAGGGGAAGATGGGTTTTGCAGAATTTCCCTGTAAAGATGGTAGATCAAATGGGTATTTTTCATTCCTTCCTAAATCCCTACTAAAATGGCAATAAAGGGATTTAATTTTAATTTTTCAAAGCATAAATTTACAAGGATAAGAACAGAAAAATAAAACTAACGGAATTTGTAAGGTAAAAAGCAGATAGAAACTGAATGAATAAAATAGAAAAAGCAATCTGAGGAAGAAGATGGGAACAATAATAAACCAACCCATTTTACATCTCTGGACTTCAGAAAGAGACAGGAAATAAGGACATCTGGAAACATAAAAAAAATAAAAATATGTAAGCTGGAATGCTGAATGCTCAAATGCCCTTGCTATCCTGAGTTTTCTTCCTACTTGGGCCCTGGAACATTGATAGACTGACCTACAGATGACAGGCAACTTAAATGAGCTCAAGAGTGAAGATCTCTAATATGTGGAAGCTAGGGAGTAATGGGGATACCAGAGGGACTCCAGATAATAGAGGAGAAATGTCAGCGGAGGTAGGGAAGTGGGGGGGGGAGCAGGGAGAAGAATGAGGTTCATTGAAGGAATTACTACCATCATACCAATGTCAATCTCAATACTCTGTTTGGGGAAGGGGAAGGACCTGAGGTATGGAGACCCACCAAGTACTGTGTACATGTATGTCACTGTCAATATGATTTACATTACAATGTGAAACTATAATGCACTAACAAAGTATATAAACCTGCAAAAAATAAAATAAAGATACAGACACAAGGGGCTCTCAACAGAGTCCAACCTAATCACCTGGAAGAAAATTCAAAAGTCACCAAGTGCCATCCCTGCATTCAGAGCTTCCAGTCACCTTTTAGTTCCCTGTTTTAAATAACCAAACACCTAAACAAGTCACTAACATAAAAGATGAAAACAAAAACACACATATAGAAGCAATAGAGAAGTCACACCAGGGGGGAAACTTTAAAAAGAAGACCTAACAGTATCTTTAAGAGAAAAAATAACCATATTCATGAAACAAGGAAGAACATTCAGCGAGTGGGCTTAAAAATTAAATATACAATAGCAGATATGAAAAACACAGTAAGGAACAAAATTCAAAGTGAAAAATATATCTTTAGAAGTAGAGCAAAAAGCAAGATAATGGAAAGTAGGAAGGCAGGACTCCATATAAAGGCACTCCAAAGGAAATACAGAGAAAGATATAATCAGTCAAATTTTTCATAGAACTAAAAGACAGGAGTTTCTAGGTTGAAAGTGCCAACCAACACAAGCACTCAGCAAGATGGAGGAAAAGATACCAACCCCAAGACGAATCATCATGAAATTGTAGAAACACTGGGAAACAAGGGAATGGAACACTGCCTTCACAATTCTAAAGGGAAATGATCTCAAAACTAAAATTCTGTATTAGATCAACTATCCATCAAATAGAATAAAAACATGTTCAATAGACAGTGACTGGAAACAATTTACCTCTTACACATCCTAATTTTATTAGAGGATGTGCTCCAAGAGGAGAGCAAAAGCCAAGAAAGAGGACACAGTAGACAGAAGATCCAATATCAGAGTAAGGACAAAGAAATGAATGACATTAAAGAAAAATCCCAGGCAGTTGAGAAAAAAAAAAAAAAAAAGTTTATCTATAGAAAAGGAAAAGATTCTTTGAATGTGCAAGGATTTTCTTCTCAAAATATGGAATTTTAAGTAAGTACAAACAGAATTAAATGTCCACAATCTCATAAATTAAGAAAAGAAGAGCATGGTGGCACACGCTTGTAATCCCAGCACTTGGGAGGCTAAGACAGGAGGATTGTAGGTTCAAGACCAACCTCAGCAATTTAGTGAGGCCTATTTCAAAATAAAATAGGGCTGGAAGTGTAACTCAGAGGCACAATGCCCCTGGGTTCAATCCCCAGAACTAAAAAAAAAAAAAAAAAAAAAAAAAAATTAAAGGGGAGGCAGTGGAGAAGAAAGGGGAGAGGACATCAAAAGCATCTAGTCTTCATAGTATTTTTCCCCTTATGGTACTAGGGATTGAACCCAGGGCTTTGAACATGCTAGGCAAGTGAACTACACTGAACTACATTCTTAGCCCTTAGGAAAAAAATTTGTGTGTGTGGTAGTGGAAACCGAATAAAGGGGTGCTCTACCATTGAGCTGCATACCCAGTGCTTTTTTATTTTTTATTTTGAGACAGGGTTTTGCTAAGCTGCCCAGTCTAACCTCAAACCTGCAGTCCTCCTATCTCAGCCTCCTAAGTACTGACAGGGATGGGCCATCACACCAGCTCTAACAGGTACTTTCTATGTTGATGGAAATATTCAAAGTTCCTCTGAATATGACAGAATATAGATAAGTGATTTTCTGGGGCCAAGGAATGGGAAAGAGGAAAGAACAGGTATGTTTGTGGGGAGGAGAAATGGGAAATGATTACTAACAGTTATAGAATTTTTTTCTGTGATAAAAATGTTCTAAAATTGATTGTGGCAATGGGTACACAACTCTGGAAACCTAATGAGAATCACTAGATTATACATTTTAAAAGGTGAATTGTATGGTATGCCAATTATATCTCAATGAATCTGTCTCAAAATAAAATACTTAGCAGTGTATATGAAAAAGAAAAGCAAAATCTGAATTACATTCTAGGGCTATGCTTTCATGATCTCAGCTTCAGGTTAGAACATGGTACCTGATAATAGCTAGCTTCAGTTTTCCTGATCAGAAAAACTTTTAACAAAATTTAAAGAATAATTTTAAATGAAAGATTCAACTGTCTTCTTGTGACAAATGCTGTCTCTCTTTAAGAGATTAGAGACAGCTTCTAAACAGTCATTTAACTGCTCCATTACCCAATTTAGCAGCTTCCCCAAAAGTCCAATTACATATTCAGTAAAGGCAAATGGAATTTTAAAATGCAGCTACCAACACCCCCCCCACACACACACACAGGCCAGTTCACTCAGCACTTCCATGAATGTGAAAAAATCATACAAGAATTCATATGAAATCAGGGCATAGAAAGTAGCTCTAGAAACAAGTGTATGGCCAAACTGATACCTCACTAGTTGTCCCATTAGTGGAAACAGGAGAAAAATAAATGGGAGTGGAGCCGGGCGTGGTGGCGCACGCTTGTAATCCCAGCATTCGGGAGGCTGAGACCGGAGGATCCGGGTTCTCAGCCAGCCTCAGCTACCTAGTGAGGCACTCCGCAACTTAGTGAGACTCGGTTTCAAAATAAAGAATAAAAAATAGGGCTGGGGGTATAGCTCGGAGGTAGAATGCCCCTGAGTTCAATCCCCAGTACCGCCAAAAAAAAAAAAAAAAAAAAAAAATGGGAGTGATGCAGGCTCTGAATGCCTGTCCCATACTAGTAGAGCCAGAAGACAAGACCACAAGAAATGTGCTCAGAATCACTTGGAATAAAAATTTTCCCTTAAATACAAAATTCTAAAGTGTCACATTAATACAATCCTTAAATAGCAGCTATTTTTAGTGCCCTTTTTATTTTTTAATTGACCAGTTGGATTCCGTTAATTTTTGCCAAGTTTAATTCCAACAAATTCATTTATGTTCAAATTCATTTATGTTAAATGACCATAGAGAAAAAAGCACTTATGCTGTATTTTTGCATTTTTACAATTTAAAAGCAACAGGACCAACTTTTTTCAGGCTGTGTATAAACATGCCATATTTCAGGCAAAAAAAAAATTTTTTTTATTCCAAAATTAGGAGTGAAAAATAAGAGCTCAAAAAGAAATGACTTCTCAATCTTGTACTCAGTGGCATTAATATTAATGACAATCCCACTCATTTCAAAAGCACGTCCCAGTGTTTATATTACAAGAAATGGGTCTGGAATGTCATCCACAGTAAACTTGAAATTGTTTAATCTGAGGTTTTGCTAGATTTGTAACAGCTGCACTCCTGTTTACAACTATAATAAGGTCTTTACAGCATGGCAGTCCTTTGCACATTTTTGAGATCTGGTTGGTACAAACATGTTGTACTGATCAATGGAAATGAGTTTAGTATCTCTATAGCTACAAGTTTAGTCAGAATAAAGTTTTGTTTTGGATTAACATTTTACAACAAATGCATCATGGACCTTCAGAAGTTTTACAGTATTAGTTTCAGAAGGATAGAACAAAAACTTCCATTCATATACAAACATTTAGAAAATGACTCAATTTTTGTTTGTGGAATTCAAATTTTGTTTGGGGAAAAGATATGCATATCAAATATGCTTTGGCTCTAATTTGTTTGCTGGCATTTGTTGTGGGTCTCAGGGCATGTTACCAAGCAGAAACCGGCTAGGCACTATTCAAAATTACTTCTAATGCCTCTGTTTACACAGTAGAAAGATGCTACAAAAAAACTGCCAAAGGCCTGCGTTAAGGATGCTGCAGTAGGATGCTTCAGATACCCTGGACCTGGGCTACTGGTGCAATGAAAAGAGCACCCAACTGGAATCAGCTTCCCTGGGTAATAGTCAACCTCAGCTTCCTTCTCCATAAACATTTCAAAGAGAAGTCATTATTGAAGGTGAATGTTTTCTGCTAAATCTATTGAGTCTCCGTAACCAGAAATGCTCAGCTCTTGATTACTGAGAAAGGTATCATGTCACAATAATTATGACATTCAAAGGATGCATAAACACAGTCACCACTGAAGTTCTTCAGAAGCTTCATTTGGGCAATCTCTTGGGAATTCTCTAGTTTCCCTAAGCCAAGTTAATTTTTTTTAAAGACCCCACTATGTATGTATGTGTGTGTGTATGTATGTATATATGTACGTATTTATTTATTTAGTGCTCGGGATCAAACCCAGGGCTTGGTGCAGACAGGCACTCTACCACTCAGCAACATCCCCAACCATATTTTTCTTTAAAAAAAAAAAAAAAAAGTCCTGTCTTACCTTGGTACATATGGTTGTTATGAGACTCACATAAATATGAGAATAATCTGGAAAGTACTAAAACACTAAAGTGGCTTATAGCCAAGTACTGTTAAAAATGAACCAAGAAACCAAAAGTAGTGAGTGAAAAAATTCATGCTTATAAACCAATAAATTTTTTAAAAAATCACACCATGAAAAGCTCTGCTGTCTATAAAGGATATGTATTATTTTTTAGGAATAATAACAATCTTTTTTCTATAGATATAAAGCTTTGCATTCACCAGAGAGTATAACTTCCCCCAGTAAGTAAGATAAGTTTGTTCTAAACCATCTATTTTTTTTCTGTTAGACAATGAAACACATTTCAAAATTCTTTGAAAGTTAGCAAATTGTTTTGGACAAAGCTCATAAATTCGAATGTCCACAAGGATAAACTGAATGAGCAAAGCATTCAGATGGGCTTGAGACAACTAGAAAACACAGCCAAAGAAGAAAGCCAGGAGTCAGTTCTTGCCAGCTGTTGCCAAAAGTGAGCTCAAGCCTGGTGTTGTTGGACTTTCACTTCCAAAAGACTGGAAGTGTGGATTTTTTTTTTTTAAGGTAAAATCTTAGAGTTTAAAATGTTAGTAACTAACTTTAAAAAAAAAATCTTAAAACATTCTATACAAGCCACACAAGACATATGTGAAAAGGTGATCTGGTATTTGCTTTTCCAATTCTACCATGCTTATTTTATATAGAATTATTTTATAAGCCATCATAATGTTCAAAAGAAATTTAGTAAGATTTATTAATTTATCCATTATAAACTGATTAGGGTTAATTTGGTCAATGGGTTTGCTTTTTCTTGGAAAATTATTACCTTAACTGTGACAAGAAAAATGTATCATCTGGTCAAAAGCAGACAGAAGGCACCAGTCATTTCTTTCACCAAATACTCAAGGCTGCCTTGGTGCTCCCTGATCACTCCCCCAATCCTCGAAGATTACCTTGGCCAGAGCAGGAACCAAATCCATTCCGTTCACTGTTACATCCCTAGCACCTAGCACATTGCCTGAAACATAAATATCTAAGAATTAACAGTGAGAGGCAGGTGTGATGGCACACACCTGGATCCTAGTACTTGGAAAACTGAGACAGGAGGATTGCAGGTTGAAGGCCATCCTCAGCAACTTTTTGAGACCCTGTTTCAACATAACAAATAAAAAAGGGATGAGGTGTAGCTCAGAAGTAGAACACACCCTTGAGTTGTTCAATCCCCAGTTATAAACACATAAATAAATAAATAAATAAATAAATAAATAAATGTTAGCCAAGTGTGGTGGCACACACTTATAATCCTAGTACTTGGGAGGCCGAAACAGGAGGACCAGAAGTTCGAGAGCAGCCTCAGCAATTTAGCAAGACCCTGTTTCAACATAAAAAATTAAGTTGGGCTATGGGTATAGCTCAGAGGTAGAATGCCCGTGGACTCAGTCAATCGCCAGTAACACACACACACACACACACACACACACACACACACAAACAGAACTCCCTACATCTGGGGGCAACTCACTGTTCCCCAGCTCCTTAGTACTTAGGTCAACCATATGACTGAGTTTTGGCCAGAGACGAGGGCATAAGTGATGCACACTACTTCCAAGCCTGGCCCCAAGAACATCCTGGGTGTGCTCTACTTTCTCTCCCCTAGTACCTGTGACTGGAAGTGAAGAAGTAAGACAGAGAAACCAGCAATGAAAGGAACACAGATCCTAGAGACATCAGAGAATCTCATCAAGGAAGACTGCATAGGAGACAGCTGATATTCCAGGCAACATGGGGAACGATCAGGATATGTGTTGTGTTCAGCCACTGAGAATAAAGAGATGATTTCTACTTCCAGTATTCACTGGCACTTAATATATGTTAAATGAATGACTAGAAAAAGGAATGGCTAGCTGGGCATGGTGGCACATACTTGTAATCCCAGCATTTGGGAGGCTGAAACTGGAGGATCCGGGTTCATGGCCAGCCTCAGCTGCTTAGTGAGGCCCTCCACAACTTAGTGAGACCCTGTTTCCAAAAAAATAGGGCTGGGGTTGGAGCTTGGAGGCAGAAAGCCCCCCAGGTTCCATCCCCAGTACCGCAAAAAAAAAAAAAGGAATGGATGCCGCAGTCAACTAACAATATAGGCATCAAAAGTTCTAAGACTTCCATTCCTCAAAGCTAAAGCAATGGCCACAAACCCCATCTGGACACCATGGCTTGGACTCCAAGAGAAACGACAAGTGCAGAGAGGAACTCCAAAGTTACCAAGAGGCAGTGAAGCAGCTAAATGAAAAGAAGACTTCTAAGAATACATGTGTACCTCAACAGAGGCAGAAATGACATATGACAAAAATTAGCCATTCATGATGTTAAAAAACACTCTCATCAAGCCAAGAACAGAAGGGAATTTCCTCGACTGAATAAATAGCACCTACAATCAGTATTATACTTAGTGATGAAAGAAAGACTAGTAGAAAAATGAAATGTGATTAAGCTACTAACTCTTCTAATTTGATCTACAGAGTTGATGCAATCCTGACCAAAATCCCAAGAGGGGAGCTGGGGCATAGCTCGGTGGCAGAGCGCTTGCCTAGCATGTGAGAAGCCTTGGTTTCAATCTCAGCACCATAAAACAATTAAATAAGTCCTAGGAGACTTTTGTGAAGTTATTGACAAGCTACATCTAAAATGTATATGGTGGCGCACACTTGTAATCCCAGTAGTTGGGCGGCTAAGACAGGAAGATCACAGGCTCGAAGCCAGCCTCAGCAACTTTATGAGGCCCTCTGCAACTTAGCAGACCCTGTTTCAAAATAAAGAATTAAAAATAGGACTGGGTAGGTGTAGCTCAGGGGTAGAATGCACCTGCATTCAATCCCCAGCACTGCAAATAAATAAATAAATAAATAAATAAATGTATATTATGTAAATGACCTAAAATAGCAATATAAAAAAACTTGAAAAAAGTAGGAGGACTTACATTACTTAATTTCAAGATATTAAAAGGCTATGGCAAGCCGGGTGTGATCCATTCCTTTTTTTTTTTTTGCAGTACTGGGGATGGAACGCTTGTAATCCCAGTACTTGGGAGGCTGAGACAGGTGTATCGCAGGTTCACAGCCAGCCTTAGCAACTTAGTGAGGCCATCCATAACTCAGTGAGACCCTGTTTCAAAATAAAATAAAATAGGGCTAGAGGTGTGGCTCAGAGGTAGAATGCCCCTGGGTCCCATCTCCAGTAACACACACACAGACAAAAAGGCTATGACAATCAAAGCATACAAACAGGCACATAAATCAATGGAAAAGAAAAAAAGAGTTTAGAAATAGTTCTACATTATTGCTCAACTGATTTTCTATGAGGTTCCAAGGGAATGCAATAAGAAAAGGGTAGTTTTCAAAATAAAGAATAAAAAATAGGGCTGGGGGTGTAGCTCGGAGGTAGAATGCCCCTGAGTTCAACCCCCAGTACCACAAAAAAAAAAAAAAAGAAAGAAAAAAGAAAAGAAAAGGGTAGTCTTTTCAAGAAAGCATGCCAGAACAACTGGGAAGCTTGGGGGGAGGGGGCTGGAGGTGGGATCTTGTTATATATACATATATATGGGTAAAAAAAACTTCAACTCTTCCCTCATGCTCTATGTAAAAATGAACTCAAAATGGGTCATATACCTAAAAATGTAAGCATTACAGAATAAAATCATTAAAAAGAAATGCAAGAGAAAAATCTTAGTGACCCTGGGTTAGTCAAAGATTTCTTAAATAGGATAAAAAGACAACATTTAAAATAATAAATTTCTTGATCTTTGAAAGATACCTTTATAAAAATCAAAAAGGAAGTGAGAGCCAGGCATGGTGATGCACACCTATAATCCCAGTATTTGGGAGACTGAGACAGGAGAATCACAGGTTGGAGGACAGCCTTGGCCATGTAGGGAGACTCACAATAACCTAGCAAGACCCTGTTTCAAAACAAAAACATTAAAAGGGGAGGGGGGTGCTGGGGGTGTAGCTCGGAGGTAGAATACTCCTTGGTTCAATCCCCACTAAAATACACACACACACACACACACACACACACACACACACACACACGAACAGAATAGAATGAGGAGAAGGAGGAGAAAAAGGGAGTTGAAGGGAGGTGATAAACTGAGATGAAAACATATGAAAATCATGTATGTGACAAAGACTTATATTAGAGTATGTAAAGAACATTCAAAACTCTATAGTAAGGAGATATACAACTCTTTTAAAAATGGACATTTCAATATATTTCACAAAAGAAGCTATATAAGTGGCAAATAAATCTATAAAAAGATGCTCACCATCATTAGTCAATGGAGAAGTGCAATATGAAACTCTAATGAGATACTACTACATACCTCCTAGAAAGGTCAAAACTGAAAAGACAGGTAAGACCTCAAAAGACAGGAAACAAAAACAAATAGGATTATAGCAAACTAAGAAGCTTCTGCACAACAAAGGAAACAACCAACAGTGAAGAGACAACCTACAGAATGGGAGAATGTATTTGTGAACTATATAGCTGACAAAGGATTAACAGCCAATAACTATAACTTAACTCAATAATAAAAATAATGACAGTAATAGTAATCTGATTAAAAATAAGCAACTAGCATTTCTCAGAAGAAACAATGACCAACAGGTATATGGAAAAAATGTTCAATGGCATTAATCAGCAGGAAAATGCAAATTAAAACCACAATGGGCTATCAACTCACTTCTGTTAGAATAGCTACTATCACAAAGATAAAAGATAACAAATACTAGGAACCCATATAGACTAGTGGTGGGTATATACACTGGTACAGTCAATATGGAAAACAGTACAGACATTCCTCAAAAAATTAAAAATAGAACAATTATATGATCTAGCAATCCCATTATTGAGCATGTAAGCAAAGGAAATGAAATTAGTCTGTCAAAAAGACATCTACATTCCCAGGTTTATTACAGCACTATTCATGATACCCAAGCAATAGGAGCAACTTAAGTATTCATCAACTGATGAAAGGATAAACAAAATGTAGTACATATATACAGTGGAATACTAGTCAACAATAAAAAAAAAAAAGGATGAAATCATGTCATTGGCAATGACATGGCTAGAACCAGAAGTCATTAAGTGAAATATTCTAGGCACAAAAAGACAAAAAACACATAATCTCACTCATATATGGGATCTAAAAACATTGACCTCATAGAAGTTGAGAGCACAATGGTGATTACCAGAAGCTGGGAGAGTTAGGGGGAGAGTTTATGGGAAAAGGATGATCAAGAGGTATTAAATTATAGTTAAGTAGGTTAAAAAAAAAAAAGCTCTGTTCTATTGTACAGTATGGTGATGACAATAATAATATACTGTGTATTTTTTAGAGATAGAAGAAAGGATTTTTAATGCTTTCATCATGAAGAAAAAAATCTATGACTTAGTACAATTTAGGTATGCCTTGGCTATGTACAGCACAGGCTTGTAGAACTAAAGGAAGACACCAGAAACTGCTACAATGAAATAGCTCTTAACACCTCCAAAGGAACATTACTACCAAAATTCAAGATTTTTAACTGTATTTTTAATTGTACTTTCTTAATTAACAACTCAATTTTAAAATAAAACAAATCATATTACACATTTCACATAAAAATATTTCTCTATTTGTGTTACCCCTAAAACTGGCTGTATAGTTTCAGTTCATCAAAGCACTTGCCATCAAGTACAACTTTTTCTGACTTTGTCAACCTTTCCAGTATAGTGACTAAGAAACCTTAACAACACACCAGTCAGAATCAGAAACAGGGTATTCTTCTGGGTGCTGGATACCACTGAAAAGAGTATTTCATAAATAAGACGCAGGCTGCTGTGCCACTAATACAGGGCCTCACTCCCAAGGCCTATGGTTAGAGATACTTAGCTAACCGCTGAGAACAAGAGCAGACATTGGTTATCATTTGTGCAAATCTACATTGAATACAGACTTTTATTATCACCTTTGATTTATAGAGATGGGCTAAGGAATCATCAAAATCCATGTTGGGTGAAGTCATGTTTGGGTACCTTAAATTCAGAGAGCTAGGATTAAATTCAAGTGATTCCAAGTGCTAACTCTTACTAGTCAATCAAAATATTAAGTTGCATGAATTGCACATACCACACACACTAAGAATTATAAAATGATACTCTATTGTCTACAATTCTTTTGGTTTCTAGTAATTTAAAATTCAACCCTATTCACTAAGACAAGCTAAATTACACTGTAGGAACTTTTTGTTCATGCTGTATGCCTAGTGTAAAGGTGGGAAGTGGTTGAGGCAGTGGGTGTTTCTGTCCCACCTGGTCACTAGTGGTTCCAGGATACAGATGCTCTGACATCTCAACAACTAGCATAATCACCATTTCATGGAGAGAAAGAGAAGAGTTAGAAGGGGAGAAAGAGAAGAGTTAGAAGGGGAGAAAGAGAAGACTTAGAAGTTCAAGCACCTGCTACTAAATGCCTCTATCTGGAAATAACTTATCTGAAACCTACTAACTAGAACTATCATATGGCCCTACCCATCAGCAACTAAACTAGGAAATATAGGGAGGATATAGATTTAGTAAAGAATTCAAAACTAGCTAAAACAATAAAGAGAATTTGTCCAGAGAAGGGCAGACTTCATGATCCATCTATCTCTTCATCCTGCTCTCCTTATGACAGCAAAACAGCCTCAGTCATCACCGGGTCACATTACACGTCATACAACCCCAAAAGAATACATCCTTGTTCCAAAATCCCAAATAGAGACTTCTTGTGTGTGTTCAAACTAGACTTGCTTAAGTTTATGCCCACCCCTAACAATGACTGTGACCAACCAAAAAAATAGATTCCTCTAAACCAATCAAAGTTCATCCCAGGAGATACAAGTGAGGTCAGTGTTCCCCAAGACTATACAATGGCAAGAGCTGAAAGAAAATCTATGTCCTATCAGGACAGAAAAGGGAGGAAAGAATGTTAGGTAGGCATACAACAAAAGCCAACAATGGTTATAAAATAAAAAGAACACTCTTAAGAAGCTGGCCAAGAACTGTGGAAATGAGGCACACACACATAAGACAATGGTGTAAACTGCAGTGCACACAGACAGAGGAAAGGTCATTATTTTAACCAGAAATCAACGTCAGGAGACAGGCAATGATTCACATGAGCAAGGCATGTGAATGTACAAATAGGATCAAAAAAGCCAGGTTAAGTACAAGGCCTTATGTGATTGTTTTAAAGGACAATATCAACAAACCTAACGACAACAACAAAAATGAGACAGTCCCAGAAGGACACCGGAAGTCACAAAGAACAGCTCCAAATTCCAATGAAAGAAATAAAATAATTACCAAGCCTTTAAATCAAGACCACAGGAGCAAACTCATATTCATTTCTTTTCTTCTCCTTCCTTTTCTTTATGTGCATAGGAGGTGGGGGGCTACTGGGGATTGGACCCAGGGGCACTGTACCACTGAGCTATACCCCTAGTCCTTTTTATTTTTTATTTTTGAAACAGGGCCTTTCTAAATTACAGAAGCTGGCCTCTAACCTTCATCCTCTTGTCTCAGCCTTCCAAGTACTAGAACTACAGCCATGCACCACCACACCCTGCAAAACTCTTTATTTCTTTTTCTGATTCTAGGTATTGAATCCCAGCACATTCTACCTCCAAGCTATGCCCCTAGCCCTTTTTTATTTTGAAACAGGGTCTCATTAAATGGCTGAGGCCAGCTTTGAATCTGTGATCCTCATGTCTCATTCTCCCAAGTACAGGGATTAAAGGAATGCACCACCATACGCAGCTCAAACTCGTATGTGTGTGTGTGTGTGTTTGTGTAAATATATATGTGTGTATACGCATATTTATATATGTATATATGCATATGCATACTATATATATAAATACCCATAGATTCCACTAAATCAGGTTAAATTTACATGAAATGTCGATATATACTTTGTATTACAAAATCAGCATTGGTCCTCTTGAGAAAATGAAAAAAACAAAGTCCCAGAAATCTGAAAAACAAAAACATGGGTAAATGGTAATGAGAACTAGTCAAATGTGAAGCCAGGTCATCTGGGAACCAGCCTCTGCTGCCATGGGGCTGGCTGCAGCCCAATCGTTTCCCCATTCCTTCCCCTCCTAGTCCTTAGCCCCACCCCTGACGGTACTATACTGTTTCTAATTTTCAAAGGCTGAGAAGGAGCAGAGAAAATACCAAGCGCAATTCACAACTTTACAAAAGCCTAATGTAGTCTCACCAAAACCTGCCTTTTGTCATGTAGAAGTGGCAGTAATCCTAGGTTTTACTTTCACAATTCAAGAATATAAATAGCTAAATACTCTCACCACTCATTTCTTCAGGAAGTTAGAAGTGAAGGGGAATACATCAACTTGGGTCGGATCAGGAAAGAGAAACCACACAGTAATTTGAAAAGGGAAGTTAATTATAAAGAGTTGTTCACTATAATGGAATTGGAGTAACAGCAGCTAGTCAGAAGCAAAGCAAACTGTAAAGAATGCAGGAAGAACAGATGTATAGAGCGACCGCTAGCCCTATGGCTGAGACAGAAAGAAGGAAGAATACACCTCCTCCAGAAGAATGGGGTGAGAATCTTTCTGGATCTGGCAAAACCATTCTCACTGAGAGCAAGATGTCTCTGGGTACTTCATAAGCAGAACTTGCAGGAAGATCATCTTTTGTCCCTTGCCAGAAGTCCATCCTCTAAGGTACCAGGAAAGACTTTTCACATGGAGCTGTGGCGTCAGAGGAACTACTCTGTTACCAAATCACCAGGGGAAAATGAGGTCACCCGCTGACAGCTGGATGCTGCAGGTCACAGGACACTACAGGAATGTGCTCTGGGAAGTCTTTCACAGAAAAGGAATCATTGCAGCAAAAGCGAAAATGGCAGGAACCCGGCAAACGGCACAAGCTCCGGAGCAGGTACTTTAGAAGCCCCATGTCCAGGCACAAAGCTGGCAGACTGCACACATCCACGAAGCCGCCTCGGGGTAGGAGCACGGCATACAGTGTGGGAGCCGCCCGGCGGTAGGCCTGCAGCACACACCAGGGGAGCTGCAATGGAGCAGGCCCACGGCGCGCAACGTGGGAGCCGCAATGGAACAGGCGCGCGGCACAAACTGGGGGAGCCGCAAAGAAGCAGGCGCGCGGCGCACATTATAGGAGCGGCAACAGAGCAGACGCTCGGCGAACACCGTGGGAACAACCTCACCGCAGGCGCGTGGCGCACACTCGGAGAGCCGCCCTGTGGCAGGAATGTGGCGCACACCCTGGGAGCGGCCATGGAGCAGGCGCGCAGCGCACACCGTGGGAACCGCAACAGAGCAGGCGCGCGGCGCACACTGGGGGAGCGGCAATGGAGCAGGTCCGCGGCGCACGTTGTGGGAGAGGCAATGGAGCAGGCGCGTGGCATACACCGTGGGAACCGTTCGCTCTGCTGCAGGCGTGCAGCGCACACTCGGAGAGCCGCCCCGCGGCAGGAATGTGGCGCACACCCAGGGAGCAGCAATGGAGCAGGCGCGCAGCGCATACCGTGGGAGCCGCAACGGAGCAGGCGCGCAGTGTACACTGGGGGAGCGGCAATGGAACAGGCGCGCAGCGCACTTTGTGGGAGCGGCAATAGAGCAGGCGCGCGGCACAGACCGTGGGAACCGCCGCGCGGTGGCGCGCGGCACAGACCGTGGGAACCGCCGCGCGGTGGCGCGCGGCGCACATCGTGGGAACCGCCGCGCGGTGGCGCGCGGCGCACATCGTGGGAACCGCCGCGCGGTGGCGCGCGGCGCACATCGTGGGAACCGCCCCGCGGTGGCGCGCGGCGCACATCGTGGGAACCGCCCCGCGGTGGCGCGCGGCGCACATCGTGGGAACCGCCCCGCGGTGGCGCGCGGCGCACATCGTGGGAACCGCCCCGCGGTGGCGCGCGGCGCACATCGTGAGAACCGCCCCGCGGTGGCGCGCGGCGCACACTCAGCCGCCCCGCGGCAGGAATGTGGCGCACACCCGGAGAGCGGCAATGGAGCAAGCGCGCAGCGCGCACCGTGAGAACCGCAATGGAGCAGGCGTGCGGCAGACTCGGAGCCGCACTGCGGCAGGCATGCAGCGCACACCCGGGAAGAGGCAATGGAGCAGGAGCGCAACGCACACCCGGTGAGCCACAATGGAGCAGGCACGCGGCATACACCATGGGAGCTGCTCTGCAGCAGGCGCGCAGCGCATACTCGGAGCCGCCCCGCGGCAGGCATGCAGCGCAAACCCAGGAAGCGGCAATGGAGCAGACACGCGGCGTACACAGTGGGATCTGCCCCACGGCTGGCATGCGGCGCACACCCCGGAAAGGGCAATGGAGCAGACGCACAGCATACACCGTGATAGCCGTCACACGGCGCACACTCGGAGAGCTGCTCCGCGGCAGGCAAGCGGCACACACCCGGGAAACGGCAATGCAGCAGGCGCACGGCGCACACCCGGGGAGCTGCAATGGAGCAAGCGCGCAGCGTACAACTTGGGAGCCGCCCCACGGCAGGTGCGCAGCGCACATTAGGAGAGCCCACAGCAGGCATGCGGCGCACACCCAGGAAACGGCAATGGAGCAGGCACGCAGCACACATCCGGAAAATCGTCCCGCGGCAGGCATGTGGTGTACACCCAACGAGCCGCAATGGAGCAGGCGAGTGGGCACACTCAGGGAGCCGCCCTGCAGCAGGCGTGCGGCGCACAAGCGGGGAACCACAATGGAGCAGGCTTGCGGCGCACACTGGGGAGCCTCAATGGAGCAGGTGCGCAGCGTTCACCGTGGGAGCCGCCTTGCGGCAGGCACGCAGCACACACCCGGAGAGCCGCCAGGCCACAGACGTGTGGCGCACACCAGGGAGCCAAAATGGAGCAGGCGCTCGGAACACACCCGGAGAACCGCAAAGGAGCAGGCGCGCAGCGCACACTGGAGAGCCCCACACCTCCTACACACATCGTTAAGAACCAGCGCGCCGCAGACATCGCAGATGAGTTTGTGCTGAGGAAACTGGTCATTTACAATTCCCTATTAAGGCGAAATCCAGGAAGATAATTTCTTAGGTGAATTCTCAAGTATTTAAAGAAATAACAGCAATCCTTCAGATGCTTTCAGAGTGGAAAAAAAAAAGGAACATTTTCCTCCCTTACTGTGAGACACCACTATTACCATAATACCAAAGCTAAAGACATCATATGAAAAAATAGCACCTCATGGACATAAACACAAAATCCTAAACAAAATATTTATTAAACAAAGTAGAATTATATAACATGACCAAGGGGAATTTATTCCAGAAATACAAGGTTAATGTAACATTGATAAATCAATTAGTGTAATGCATCATATTAATAGAAAAAAAAATCACATGGTCATCTCAACAGATGAAGGAAAAAAAAAAAAAACATTTCCAAAACTTGACAGTAAGAAATTTCAGGAAAGAAGCCCCCCGCCCCCACCAGACAAAGGGCATTTATGAAAAACTTACAGCTAATATGATACCTTACAGTAAAACATTGCTTTCCTGCTGTGATCAGGAACAACTCAGGAGCATCTACACTCTCTAATTTTGAGTAATGTACTTGAGGTTCAAGCTAGTGAAATCAGGCAAAGAAAGTATCCAGATAGGAGAGAACAAGTAAAATTTTCTTCATCCACATATAATAGAAAGCTGTACATAGAAAATACTATGGATTCGAGCCGGGCATGGTGGTGCACGCTTGTAATCCCAGTACTTGGGAGACTGAGACCAGAGGATCCATGTTCCCGGCCAGCCTCAGCTACTTCGTGAGGTTCTCTGCAACTTAGTGAGACCCTGTTTCAAAATAAAGAATAAAAAATAGGGCTGGGGGTGTAGGTTGGAGGTAGAATGCCCCTGGGTTCAATCCCCAGTACTGGAAAAAAAAGAAAGAAGGAAAAGAAAATATTATGGATTCACACACACAAAGAAAAGTATTGAAATAATGAAATACTCCAGGTCAGCAAAGTTGCAAAATCCAAGTTCAACATGCAAAAATTAATTGTATTTTTATATACTAGCAACAAGCAATCCAATAATGAACATTTTAAAAATCTATTTACAATAGCACCCAAAAAGAAACACTTCAAGATAAATTCGGCATGATGGCACACACCTATAATTCCAGAGCCTGGGAAGCTGAAACAGGACAGCCACAGGTTCAAGGCCAGCCTCAGCAATTTAGCAAGACCTGTTTCAAAATTTTTAAAAAAAGAAATAAAAAGGGATAGGGCTGTAGCTCACAGGTAGAATGCCCCTAGGTTCAATTCCCAGTACCAACAACAACAAAAAAAGTTATTTGAAAAAATCACTAGAAAACTTAAAACTCCCTAATTTTCATATTTACTATAAAGCTACCAATCAAGACAGCCTGGTAAACCTGGTGTGGTGGGGCATGCAAGTAATCCCAGTACTTGGGAGGCTGAGACAAGAACCTCAGCAATGTAGCACTATTCTCAGCAACCTAGAGAAACAGTGTCTCAAAACAAAACATAAAGGGATGGGGTGTAGTTCAGAGGCAGAACGCCTCTGAGTTCAATGTCTAGTACCTCCCCCCATGCACACACACAAAAGAACCTGGTGGTAATTAAGGCATAAAAATCACTGAAACAGAAATAAGGTTTTAGAAATAAACCCAAAATTTATGGTCAACTAATCTTTATTTTGTTTTATTGCGCTTGGGCAAGTGCTGTAACACTGAGCTACATTCCCAGTCTTTTTCTTTTCTTGAGACCGGGTACCCCTGAATTGCCTAGGCTAGCCTCAAAGTTTTGATCCTCCTGCCTCATTCTCCAGAGTGGCTGGGATTATAGATTTGTGCCACCACACCTTGCTATGGTCAACTGAATTGGCAATTATATGGCCAAAGGATAGTTTTTTCAACAAATAATGCTGGGACAAGTGCATATCCACATGTGAAAAGATTAATTTTGATCCATTCCTCATAACATACATAGAAATTAACTGAAAATTGATTTAAAAAAAAACTTCAACTGTGATTCAAAAGATAAAATAAATGACAAACTAGACTTTCCCAAAGTTAAAAACTTTGTAATATGGAGAAAATGAAAAGACAAGTATCAGAGTTAGCAAAATTATTTGCAAAGAACATATCTGATAATGGACTTGCATCCAGACTATATAATGAATGCTTATAGTAATAAACAACCCAACCAATAAAATGGGCAAAAGATTTAACAGACATTTTCAAAAAGACATAGAATGGCTAATAACCACGTGAAAATATTTTCAACATCATTAGCTAATAAGGAAATTCAAAATAAAAAGATAATGAAATACTATTACTCACTATGATAATTATAATAAAAAAGACATAATTAGCCAGGCATGGAGGTGCACACTTGTAATCCCAGTACTTGGGTGGCTGAGACAAGAAGATCACAGGTTTGAGGACAGCCTTGACAACATAGCAAGACTCTCAGCAACCTAGCAAGACCTTGTTTCAAACTAAAAAATAAAATAAGGTTGGAGTGTGGCTCGGAGATAGAACTCCCCTGAATTCAATCCCCAGTACCACACACACACACAACAAAAGACATAATTAGAGTATTGGTGAAAAAATTGAAACACTCATCCATTGCTGGTAAGAGTGTAAAATGATACAGTCATATATGAAAATAATTTGATAGATTTTTTTTTTTTCTTGGTACTAGGGATTGAACACAGGGGCATTCTACCTCCAAGCTATACCCCCAGACCTATTTTATTTTTTATTTTGAAACAGGGTCACACTAAGTTGCTGAGGGTCTTACTAAGTTGCTGAGGCTGGCCTTGAACCTGTGATCCTACTATCTCAGCCTCCCAAGTACTGGGATTACGGGCATACACCACCATCCCCACCTATGGTTTGATAGATTCTTAAGAGTTGAATTTACTATTCAACCCAACAATTTCACTCACATGTATTTATCCAAGAAAAATAAAAACATATGTCTAAAAGCTTGTACACAAATGTTCACAGCAGTATTGTCTATAATAGGCAAAAATTAAAAGCAACCTAAATGTCCATCAATTGGTAAACAAAATATGATATGACTACATAATGGAATACTATTCAAGAACAAACCACTGATATATGCTACCACGTATATGAATTCCAAAAACATTATGGGAAGTGAAAGAAGCCAAACAGACAGCATTGATTTTATTAGGCCATTATTTGCTTTATACAGATAAATCAATGGTTGCCTGGGCTGAGAGTAAGAACCAGGATTAACCACAAACATGCAGGTGCACATTTATTAAGGTGATATAAATGTTCTCAAACTGAATTGTGGTGACCATTGAACAATTCCAAAAATTTACTAAATTTGCTAAAATTCACTCAATTGTTTAGAAAACAGTATATAGATAGGTATGGTGGCACACACCTATAATCCCAGTGACTCAGGAGGCTAAGGCAGGAGGATCTCAAGTTCCAGGCCAACCCTGGCAACTTAGCAAGACACTTTCTCAAAATAAAAAGGGCTGGAGATGTAGCTCAATGGTGAAGCAGTCCTGGCTTTATTCCCTAGTACCATAAAAAAACAAAAACAAAAGGAACTTCAAAAGGTGATTTCCATACAAATTCTGCCTTCTTCTAATTAGAGAAAAGTATCAGGAATGCACTATCAAAAAAAGATTGTAGATTCTTCTCTCTATGATTTGGATGTGATTTGTCCCCCAAAAGTGCATAGGCTAGAAGTATGGTCCCCAGTGTGACAGTACTGAGGGGGTATAATTTTTAAAAATGAGACCTAATGTTTACAGCCCTACCATCCCAATCTCTGAACTCAGAAGCTAATCGGGGTGGGCCTGATTAGTACTTGGAGGGGAGAAATGGGGCCTAGTGGGAAGCAACTAGGTTGTAGGTGACACTGCTCTCAGAAGGAATTAATGTAATTCCTGTGGTTATAAAAAGAAAGATCCTGGCTCCTGAATCTTACTTCCTGTCTCCCTATGTGATCTTCCACTGTTGGACACATTCCTGCCTTTGATGCCAAACACCATGTTATGTTATAGCCAAAAAGCCCTCACAGGAGCAAGTAAATGGCAGTCTCATGCTCTTGAATATCCTCAACTATGAGCTAAATAAGCTGCTTCTCTTTATAAAGTAGCCAACCTGAGGTATTCTGTAATAGCAAGAGAATACTAACACATTCCCATACTACAATTCTTAACAGGGAAATAACTTCTATATGCTCAGCAGTTTATGAAGAGACTAACAGAATGGCCCAGATAATTTTGCAAGTTCCTTTCCAACTGAAGTCCAAAAAGGAATAATAATAATGTTGTCTGATATTTAGTAAAAAAAAAGAATAATAAAAAATGCTTGATTTGCATTATCTAAATCTTTGTTTTCCTTCTCCACTTCTACTTCACTTTTTTGAAAATTCAGTGTACCTCTCCTATAGGTATTCTCTCATAGTCACTCAGAATCCATAAATAAGAATAGAGAATATATGCATATCCTAGGTGAAAATCAATTTTTTTAAAAATCGTTTTGTGCTGAACTCCAGCCTGATTTGAGGCTTTACTACTACCAACTTGGAACTACTATTCATTTGAGGTTCCTCTGCTTCCCTCTGTGACCTATATAATCAAACTTTCTACTAGCCAGGATGGCCTTCATGTCGCTGGTTTTCATGACTACAAAATGTGAACAATTGTTACTGGAACTAATTGCTGAAGTATGTAACTGGTTAAAAATACCATTTATTTTAAAACATATGTACAGTTTCATATTCACACTGTAATGTATCTTCCACATCGAGCCAATCAATGTTCTTTTTATTTTGTGGGTTTTTTTTTTTTTTTTTTTTTTTTTTTTTTTTTTTTTTTTTTTTTTTTTTTTTTTTTTTTTTTTTTTTTTTTTTTTTTTTTTTTTTTTTTTTTTTTTTTTTTTTTTTTTTTTTTTTTTTTTTTTTTTGGTTTGGGGTATGTGTGTGTGTGTTGTGGTACTGGGGCATTCTATCTCTGAGCTACATCCTCAGCCCTATTTTATTTTTTATTTTGAAACCTGATCTTGCTAAGTTGCTGAAAGCCTAAGTTGCTGAGGCTAGCCACAAACCTACAATCCTCCTGTCTCAGCCTCAAGTACTAAGATTACAAGCATGCACCACCACATTCAATGAAGTTAATTTTTTTTTAAGACAGAACAAAAAATACCAATAGAGTTTGCTCTTCTTTTCTGAGGCCTTCGTAGATGTTTTTCACAAAATGAAGAGGAAGAAAACAGAATGAAGAAAAATGAATTAAAATGTATAATATATAAAAATATATAATGAGTCAAACTCTATAAAGAAGTAGGTTAACTTTTATTCTGGGGAAAGAGGTGAAAGAGGCCTTTGATATAAGTAGGAAAATAAATTATTTTTTGATGCAGTCTTTCTTTTAAGGAGTAATACATATAAGTGCTTATTTCCACGTGAATCTGGTGAAATACATTACACAGAAACATCAATTTAAGTTTAATGGATCAAATCAAAATGAACATGTTTTCTAAGTTTATGTAATGAATGATCCCAACACATGGTATGAATTCTATCATTTGTAACACCTTCCCTTGAGGGATGTATGAAAAAGTGTTAGGAGCAGTCTATCACTAAAGGTGAGTGACATTCATAAAGAGCTGATGTTGGGTGGCCCAAAGGTACTCATTTGATAAATGGTAAGCCAATTACTACAGCATAAATGCATTAAATGGGGCACAGATGAGTCTGAAACCAGGTTCCCAGGAACATTCAATCTGTTTCAGATAATAAAAGCCCAAGCACACACAGGTCTTTGCTGGAAAATTCCTTGGTCTCTCACTTTCCTTAAGGTTTTAGTCCCAAACTGGTGGTGCATGCCTGTAATCCCAGTACTTAGGAGGCTGAGACTAGGATCACAGGTTCCAGGCCAGCTGCATGGGGTAACTTAGACTCTTAAAAAAAAAAAAAAATTGGGCTATAGGGCTGGAGGTGTAACTCAGAGGTAGAACGCCCCTGGGTTCAATCCCTAATACCAGAAAAACAAAACAAAAATCTAAGATTCTCGTCCCAAACTTTCTCTGTTTCAAAAACTCCCAATCTTTTTCCCTCTCATGAACTCTAGCCCCTACAACAGGATCACAAAAGGTTCCTGGCTATAAATGCACCCACCTAAAAACAGACGCCAACAAACGACAGCATAAACACCTCTCAAGGGGTGTCATTTGGCTGACATTCAAAAGAAGAGTCGTGGGGAGTCCCCGGCGGTCAGACCCCACCCCCTCGGTCTGCTCCAAACTCCAGCAACTAGCCGCGCCCCTCCGGTGGGGAGGACCACGCCAATCACAGGCGAAAAGAGGTGAGCTCTCCACAGATCCTACAGATCCACGCAAAGAATTCCACTTTCACCCCTCTCCTTCGGAGAAAACCTAGCCGCCTGAGCTCAGTTCAAAGAACCAACAAAGCCAGCTCCCCCTCTGGGACTCCCTGCCTCACCATCCACTAGCCCGCGCCACCCAGGGCCCGCCCCGCCCCTGGGCCGGCCCTGCCAGTGACCACGCCCCCTCCGTGACTGGCGCTTCTCCCTCTCCACTCAGACCCTGCCCCCGGAGAGAGCCCGCTCACCCACCTCAGCGCGAGAGCGGGGATATTCTCGCGAGTTTTCCCTCCCTCCCCTCCAACCCTATCCGTCGTTGACGCATCGGCCAGACCCTGAGGGAAGAAGCAATCTTCTCTCCCTTCCGCGGCTCCTCTCTTACCGGGTGGTCTTCGCCAAAGCTGCTTCAGCAGTTTGGGCTGTGGCGGGAAGGAAGCCACCGCCCAGGTTCTGCGGCTTGAAAACTTGGCTTGGCCTCGACTTGGCTTTTTGTTGTTGTTTTGACTCTTGGAATTTTCCCGCGGTCTCGCAGAGGCGGTGCTGCGCGCGCACGTACCCGCAGTGCACGCTGGGCCGGGGAGCGGCCTTGCAAAAAAGGCCGCCGGGTCTCCCGGGTCTCGCCGGCGCGGGAGCTCGGCCCGGCGCTGCCGGAAGTGGCCTGGTCGGGCGGAAGTGCTGCGGAGCGTCCGCGGGCCTGGGCGGGGACCCAATTGCTTCCAACTGCTTCCCGATCGGTTTAAGATTCTGTTCACAAGGCAGAGGAGGTAAAATGGAAATTTCTCACACACAAAATATATATATATTTTTTTGAGACTTTGTTCTCGCTGTGGTCCCACCGTCCCACCAAAAAGCGCCTTTCCTCAGTTAATGATCCACACCCACCCATTTCAAGTCACCTTCAATACTGTTTAGTCTGAAATCAGTTTTGTGCTGCATTAAAGCCACTTAAGTAAATTTGAAGGGCATGTTCTATAAACTTCCGTTCGCGTCCCTGGTCTGAGCTTGTCTGGGGTTATTTTTTATTCCGTTTAGAATGGCTGAAAGGTTGCCATAGAGGTTTAAATTGTAAGAAAATATATGCACATAATAATCAAATAATCTAGCCTTAATCTTAGAATTTTTAAGTCAGTGTCTCAATCTTAAGACTGCAGTGTCACATGTGTTTTATGAAAAAAAAATATTGTAATAAACAATAGTCTTACTTAAACACTTCCAACTACTATTGTATGTTTGTGTGTTACTGGGAATTGAACCCAGGGGCATTTTATCCCGAGCTACACCCCCAGCCCGTTTTTAATTTTTTTTTTTTTTAATGCAGAATCTCTAGGTTGCTGAGAGTCTTACTGTGTTGCTAAGGCTGTCCTAGAATGTGTGATCCTCCGGTCTCAGTCTTCCAATTACTGGAATTACAGACTGCGCCACCACGCCCAGTTCAACTATTCTTGAATTCAATTTAGCGATTAAATAGCGTGCTCAGATTATAAATACTGATAAAGTGAGTATGTAGGGTAGTGGTAGCAACAAGGTTTTAAAACTAAAAATAGATACAAAAGGAGCCATATCCAAAACTTAAGAGAAAATGGGGAGAATCTACAACTGTATTATGTTATTGGGTTTTCAAATCCCTTCTTTACACTATTACTCTCTACTGTTTAAAGAGGTCTGTGCTTTTTGATGTGTGCATCATTTGATGTGAATGAATCCAAAGCAGGACATTTGTCCAGAGATAGGTGCTTGAGTGACACCCTGGCTTTAAGTAAAGCTTGTGACCCTAGCACTACCCCCCCCCAAATCTTTTAATAGCTGATGGCACACCCTGTAATCCCAGCAACTGGGAAGGCTGAGGCAGGAAGATTACAAATTCAAGGCCATTTTAGCAAGACCCTGTCTCAAATTTTTTAAAAATTAAAAGGGCTGGGGATGTAGCTAAGTCTTAGACTGTCTTTGGATTCAATACCCAGTATAGCTAGAAGAAAAAGAAAAGAAAGTAACATTTGTGGTGACAAATTGTAAATTAATGGTTTAGTCCTGCATTTACCACCAAAGAAAGCAATTCAGCCATGTATTGTATTTCTTTAGAGAAAAGACCTTTTCATTACTGAGCTCCTTTTATTTTTTGCTGAAAAATAATTTTTAGTGTTTGTACTGTTAATTGAGATCTTACCATATTGCAGTTTATGTCTTTTTTTTTTTTTTTTTTTTTTTTTTGCGGTACTGGGGATTGAACCCAGAGGCATTCTACCTCCGAGCTATACCCCCAGCCCTATTTTTTATTCTTTATTTTGAAACAGGGTCTCACTAAGTTGTGGAGTACCTCACTAGATAGCTGAGGCTGGCCACGAACCCGGATCCTCCTGTCTCAGCCTCCCAAATGCTGGGATTACAAGCGTGCACCACCACGCCCGGCTAGTTTATGTCTTTTTAATTTAGTAGTTAATAAAGAATTACTAGGTGCATTCAGCTTTGCAGTGTGAAATGACACCATGTTTAGGCCTAATTTGGACCTAACTGGGATGCATTTCTAGTATAAAAATCAAAATTTAAATGTGTGGAGATTTATACACAATCATTTTATCTGGCATCCATATTTATGGAGCTGTCCTTACAGTAATGAGATGATCACTTTGCACAAATCTTGTTTTAGTCAGATTCTGAAATTGAGTATGTGTGCTTTTGGAAACAGTTTTTGTTGTAATACAGGGCCAATCACAAAAAAAAGTGCCAAAAAATGAAAAATGGCATATTTGAGTGAAAATTATTACATCCTCTACTTTAAATCTTTACCTTTAGCCAGGAATGCTGGCACACATCTATAATCCCAATACTTGGGAGGCTAAGACAGGAGGATTGAAGATTTGAGGACAGCTTCAGCAAGTGGTGAGATTCTCAGCAACCTAGTGAGACCCTTTTTCAAAATCAAAAAATAAACTAGGGGGTGTAGTTTGGAGGTAGATTGCCCCTAGATTCAATCCCCTGTATCCTCCTCCCCTCCCCCTGCCCCCACAAAAAAAAAAACAACTTTACCTTCCAGAGGAAAACACACACACACAATCATCTGAGTGTTGCAAAGTTCCTGACTTTATCAAACCTTCTTTCAAAATTCAACAATCAGAATCGCCTTAGATTTCACATCGTGAAAGCCTTTGTAGTAAGACATCTACTTCTAGAATGAGTATAGAATACCCACCCAGCTCCCCACCTTTATTTTGGCACTGTAGCACTGAACACTATCTTATCCATGGGTTTGATAATTGCCTTTGGTGCCTCAGCTGTGAGTGTGTGTGTGTGTGTGTGTGTGTGTATATTTGGTGGGGGGAGGGGAAGGGACTGGAAGTTAAACCCAGGGGCTTTCTACCTCCAAGCTGCACTCCCAACCTTATTTTTTTTTTCTTGTTTGGTTTTTGTTTGTTTGTTTTTGGTTTTGTTGTTGTTGTTGTTTGTTTGTTTTGTTTTCGGTACTGGGGATTGAACTCAGGGGCATTCTACCCCCAAACTATACCCCCAGCCCTATTTTTTATTCTTTATTTTGAAACCAGGTCTCACTAAGTTGCAGAGTGCCTCACTAGGTAGCTGAGGCTGGCTGCGAACCCGGATCCTCCTGTCTCAGCCTCCCAAATGCTGGGATTACAAGCGTGCTCCACCACGCTTGGCTTGCTTATTTGTTTTTTAAACAGGGTCTTACTAGGTTAATGAGAGTCTTGCTACATTACTGAAGCTTTCCTTGATCTTGGTCCCCAATCCATGGTAGTATTGAAGGGTGGTGGAATCTTTAAGAGGTGAGGTTAGTGGAAGTTTTTCATTGAAGTTGTGATCTCAGAGGGGATTGTGGAACCCCAGTCTCTTAGTCTTTTTCTCTTTTATTGCCCAGCCTTGAAGTGAATGGGCTTCCTCTGCCACGTGCTCCCACCTTAATGTACTATGCTGCTACAGGCTCAAAAGCAATGCGACTGACCATGAACTGAAACCTCCAAAACTATAGGCCAAAATAAACCTTTCCTTTTTTTAAGTTGATTATCTCAGGTATTTAGTTACATTAACAGAAAGCTGACTAACACAGGATGACCATGTAATAACTCAGTTGACTGGAGCTTGAGCCATCATAGATCATAATGTACCATTAAGGATAGTAGTCATGGAATGAAGAGGGCAGAGAGAAACAATGTGAAGCACCCTGAATCCCTAATAATCACATGTGTCCCTGTCTTGACTAACTCTGGAATTCTTCAATAAAGAAAAACAAACTTCTGTTTTTGTCTATACCAGTGTTGCTTCTGATCTTTGTGGCTGGTCACAGAACTAAGCTGAGGCACTATAGTAGGGTCTGGAGTTACTGTAATTTAAAAAAAAAAAAATGTTCTTTCCCCTTGTTGAGCTTAATCTGGTGGAGGGAATGTTCCTTTAATTAATCACTGCTTTTTCTACAGCAAAAAGCAATAGGTACTTGGTTGTTAAAATGAGGCAAACTTAATACAGTAGCAAGTTGCATTCAAAAAAGGGATGGGAAGCTGAGCACGGTGGCTCACACTTGTAATCCCAGCATTTGGGAGGCTGAGATCTGAGGATCCGGGTTCGCGGCCAGCCTCAGCTACATAGTGAGGCCCTCCGCAACTTATTGAGACCCGGTTTCAAAATAAAGAATAAAAAATAGGGCTGGGGGTATAGCTTGGAGGTAGAATTCCCCTGAGTTCAATCCCCAGTATCGCCAAAAAAAAAAAAAGGGGGTGGGGGGAATGGGGAGAGAGACCTAAATCATACCAGAAGATAAGACAGGAAACTCTTTTATGTACTTATCAAAAATTTTGTGAATGTTGTAAAACGGAGAAACAACGCTATCAATGTGCAGTCTGTGACATAGAACTCCCAGAAAACAAAAATCTGTCTTTTCCCCAGTGAGCAGTGGTATATAAACTGTATTTCAAAAGAACATTAAGCCAGTTTTAGTCCAATTTTCTTAAGTGAAAAATGCATTCTTATATTGAGCATACATCCCACCAGTCATGGTCTGTTGTAACTAATATAGCACATTTTTATTGCCTGCAGAAAGTAATAAGTAACATTTTTAAATGAGCACATGGCTTAAAAATAGTTTTCCTCATAAGTATTTAATAATGACTCATGTAGCATGAAATTAATATTAAAGAATTGCTAAGAATAAGCATTTTAAAATGCCAATTGAAAAATAAATTATGCACATTCGTGACTTGATTAATTCTGGCAACCAATAACTCAAAAGTAAATAAATTTCATCCCATTCTTGTGTCTGTTTCAGATTGACCCTTTAATTGCCTAATGTTTTACAATAATACCAGTAAGTTGCATTTTGTTGTTGTTTATTGTGCTAAATTGGTTTCAGTGCACTTAAGTCATACAGTAAAACAACTGCTGCATGATAAGGGAATGAACTTCAAACAACAGCATGTATATGTGTATGTATGTATGATATATATATACATATATATATATATGATATAGTACTTTCATTCTTCAAGATCCAAGATCTATAAGGGCAAGAAGAAAAAATTTACATTAAATGACAACCTACTATGTATTACATATTTTGCCAGGAACTTTACATTTATTATCTCATTTAATTCCATTCCTCTGAAATAATTTTATCACATGTAATTATAACTAAAGAAAGTATCACTGCCATTTTGCATATAAGCTAATGAGGACTTAATGTATGAGAAGAAATAATTTTATTTTTGTGGTACTGGTGGTTGAACCCAGCGGCTTTCTACCTCTGAGCTATACCCTCAGCCTAATTTTATTTTTTATTTTGAAACAGGATCTCACTAAGTTGTCCAGGGTCTGGCTAAGTTGCTGACTCTGGCCTCAAACTTGCTATCCTCAGATCTCAGCCTCTCAGGTACTGGGATTGCAGGAATGTGACACTACACCCAGCTAGAATAAATCATTTTAACTGTTAAAAAAGTTCAGGACAGCCAAGTGTGGTAGTACATGCCTGTAATCCCAGTACTTGGGAGACTGAGATAGGAAGATGGCAGGTTTGAAGCCAGCCTCAGCTACTCAGATTTTCAGCAATTTAGCATGACCCTCTTTCAAAATAAAATAGGGCTGGGGGTGTAACTCAGAGGTAAACCACTCCTGGGTTCAATCCCCAGTACAAAAAAAAAAAAAATTTCAAGACAGCAAATGACACAGTATAATTGATAGAAAACTGCTTCCTTTGGTTAAGTTTGGGACTCAAAACTAGAAATATTTTCTTTCTTTCCTTTTTTTTTTTTTTTTTTTTTTGTGGTACTAGGGATTGAACCCAGGGGCATTCTACCTCTGAGCTACACCCCCAGCCCTATTTTTATTTTTATTTTGAAACAAGATCTCACTAGGTTAATGAGAGTCTCACTACTTGCTGAAGCTGTCCTCGAACCTGTGATCCACCTGTCTCAGTCTCCCAAGTAGTGGATTACAGGCATGCCCATCACACCCAGCTTAGAAGTGTTTTCATGACCTCTGCCTTCTGTTATCTTTTTGCCTTCCATATCTGTATCCTATTGCTGCTCTGGCAAATCCAGTGGTTTAAAACAATATAGATTTATTATTTTATACATCCACAAATCAATAATCCCAAATCAGTCCCAATGGATTTAAGAATCAAAGTGTCAGCAGGACTTTGTTCTTTCTAGAAGTCCAAGAGGAGAATGTTTCCTTGCTTTTTGCCTAGCTCTTTTCTAGCTCCTGAAGGCTTTCTGCATGCTTGGCTCATGTCCCCTTTCCCCAGTGTCTCTCTCTTGGACTCTGACCCTTCTCTACCCTCTTACAAGAACCCTTGTGATTACATCGGGCCACCCACATAATACAGGATAATCTCTCCATCTCAAAAACATTAATTACACCTACAAAGTTCCTTCTGCCATATAAGGTAACATATTCATAAAGTCCAGGGATTCAGATATGGATACCTTTGGGGTATTGAGTTTACTCCATTCCATCTATGTACCCAAATGAATTTTTGTGACTCCATTTTCAGAGAATGATGCATAATACTCTCCATATGTTGTTTCCCTAGTATGGAAGACAGTTTCCTCTATAACTTCCAGAAATTTTTTTCTTTATGCAAAGACTGTTTCTTATTTTTAATGACATATTTCTCTAGTATGTGATCAATCTATTTTTTTCTTTTTCTTTCCTTTTTTGTGGTACTGGGTACTGGGGACATTCTACCTCCAAGCTACACGCCTAGACATATATATATATTTTTTTTATTTTAAAACAGTCTCACTAGGTTGTTGAGGGCCTCATTAAGTTGCTGAGTTGGCCTGGAACCAGTGATCCTGTCTCAGTCTCCCAAGCTCTGGGATTATAGGCGTGCACCACTGTGCCCATCTTGATGAATGTATTTCTTAATACAGATTTGCTTCAAATCACTATTACCTACCCAACTATCAAAGTTGGTAACCAGCAGTAATGACCATGCACTAGTTAACCCATTGAGACAATGTGAACAAGGTATGTTCCCACACATGGAGCACTTCTTACAACTCACAAAATTCAACTCTGGGACAGTATCAGAAGTCTCACTAAGGCTTGGTTTTCAAATCCCTTTGAGTGACTTTTTTCTCCCTTGTAGACACATTCCTGCACATTGCTCCCTAGTTATTTCATGTGCATACATATTAGTTCCCAACAAGGCTACATCCAAGTGAAAAGCTAAGCCCAGGTCCCTTTTCTTTTAGCTATCCCAAGGCTCTAGCAAAATATTGGACCAGAGAGAGTGAGTAAACACCCCACAGTTTACATCTGGCCAATAGACTTGTTTTGTTTAGCATGAAGAGTGTTTGGGGGGGGGGAAGCTTATTGAAAACACTTAGAAATCAGAGAATTTCACATAAAATCCTCATTTCACTTCTCTTGAAAAATTGGACAATATGGGCACCCCATGCCAGCAATTCTGCCTGGCAGCCAGGAGTGGGAGGTTGGTAGCAGTGCCCCCTGCAGGCAGGCAGAGACTCTCTAGCGTGATGGTCTCCATCCAGCCCCAGACTAGCCTCAAAGAGAACTGGAGTTTGAGATTCCTGTGCTAGATACCCTCTAGAAATCCTTAGTGGTAGCTCATATTATCTCTTCATTTTTCAAGTGGGGAAACTGCTTGCTAAACCCAAATTTAGCCCAGGAATGGTTTGAGAGCATCTCCACAAAATATCTTACATGTGTAAGTTGTCCTCTAGGTCCTTGCTAATCAAAATATAATCCATAGGTGAGCAGCATTAGCATAAACTGGAAAGTTGTTTATGTACTTGGGAGGCTGAGACAGGAGGATTGCGGGTTCAAGGCCAGCCTCAACAACTTAGCAAGACCTTGTTTCAAAATTTAAAAAACTAATAAAAATAGAGTTGGGGGTGTATAATTGGTAGAATGCCCCTGGGTTCAATCCCTGGTAACACCCCCCCCCCCAACACACACACACAAAAACAACTGTACTTTAGCAACATCCCAGGTGATTTGGATATACATTACAATTTTAGAATTTCTGCTGTAGACAATTCTTACAAGAATTTCTGCAGACCTCTTTCTGTCCCTTTTTCTCATACACACACACACACACACACACACACACACACACACACACGTAAGACCAGGCCTACTTCATTCATTTATGTGTCATGGAGTCATGGAAATAATGTTTTAAAAATTATTAACATGTCTTTCTCTTTTACCTTTCTGAATGTACAGTTCAAGGCATCATTTTGACTGGGAAGAGATTAAAAATACAAAAGAATACCCAAAGGGAGAGAAAAAAATGAAGTAACTTCTGTATGTTCAGAACAGAAGAACTCAGCTCACTAAATTGACTCTGTTTTTCTTTTTCTTTTATCTTATAAACAACAGAACTTGTCACAGTTCTGGAGTGAGAAGTCCAAGGTTAAGCCACTGGCCAGTTCCATGCATCTGTATAGGGCCCGTTTTCTCATAGACAGCTGCCCACTCATTCTAACCTCACACAGTGGGAGGGGCTAGGGTCTTTCCTTGGCCTCTTTTATTTTTATTTTTGGTACTGGGGATTGCTACACCCTTAGCCCTTTTTATTTTTTATTTTGAAATAGGGTCTCACTAAATTGCTCAGGCTGGCCTTGAACCTACAATCCTCCTGTCTCCACCTCCCAAATACTGAGATTACGCATTTATGCCACGGCACCTGGCCCAGGCCTCTTTTATAAGGGCACTAATACTATTGATCAGGGCTCTGCTCCTGGGACCTAATCACTTCTCAAAGTCTATATCACCTTGGGGATGAGGATTTCAACATATGAATTTGGAAGTGGGGAGGAGTGCTTAAAGTCAGGCTTCCCATTACTCTGGCAAAATACCCAACAAGAACAACTTAGAAGAGGACAGGTTCATTGGAGCTCAGGGCTTCAGAGGTTTCAGTACATAGGGCCAACTCCAAGGCAGAAACTACAGCAGCAGGGGTGGCAGATGTGGCAGCAGAAGGAAATGACTCTCACATCATGGCCCCCAAAAGCAGAGAGAGAGAGGAGAGGGGATATATATATATTCCCCAAGACCATCCCCAAAGGTCCACCTCCTCCAGCCATGCCCCACCTCTGAACCTTGCTTCACTGGGTACATGCCTTCCACACATGAGCTTTGGGGGACATTTTAAAGTCCAACTATAACGGACTTTATACAGTCAGTCTTTAACAACCAGATCATAGCCCTAATGTGTGCCAAAATTAGGCCTTGGCCCAGACCTGTGACTCTAAGCACGTGGTTATTTTAGTTTTCCAAATCATGGGAAACAGCACAATTTCATTTCTTTTTTAAAATATTTTCTTTTGATTGACAAAAAAAGTTATGTTTATCATTTATAACATGTAGTTTTGAAATATGTATATATTGTGGAATGGCTAGATTAACTTACGTATTACCTCACACACTTATTTGCTCAAAGTTGTATGTTCAAAAAATAGAAATGTCTTAGACCAGTTTCTCTTCATGTGAAATGATAGTGGCAATAAGGCCAAAATAATGATGGAAGTTAGACCTGGGACGTAGAGTTAAGTGAACCCCACTCCTGTTTACCGTGCAAGATCATCACTGCTCCTTTCAGGGCTCCCTCTTGTTCTGATGTGTTTATTCCTCCATCCATTCTCTTTTATCTCTTTCAATTAGAGTGGGTCTGAAGTGTCCTCCAAAGGCCTGTGGAGCTATTGAGAGGTGGTGGATGCACTAACACTGGGGCCCAGAGGGTATTTTAGATCATTGGAGACATGCCTGTAAAGGTCACTATGGGACCCCAGTCTCCACTCTTTCCTTCCCAGCCATAGGGTAAACTGGCTTCCTCTGCCACTGCTCCTACCTCGATTTACTGTCTCACCACAGACCCAAATGCAAACAGAGCCAATTGGCCATGGACTGAAACCTTCAAAACTGTAAGCCAATAAATCTCTCCTTTTTTTAAGTTGATTATCTCAGGCATTTTGTTACAGTAACAAGAAGCTGACCGATATACTCCTATTCCCCATTCCCATTCCACTAATCACCCCTAGCAACTACTGTAATGCTTTTAACATGTACCTTTTCTTTATATGTACTCCTTTTTTTCTTTTCTTTTCTTTTCTTTTCTTTTTCTATTTTTTTGCGGTACTAGGGATTGAACCCAGGGACATTCTACCTCCGAGCTACACCCCCAGCCCTATTTTTATTCTTTATTTTGAAACAGGGTCTCACTAAGTTTCGGAGGGCTTCACTAAGTAGATGAGGCTGTCTGCGAACCAAGATCCTCCAGTCTCAGCCTCCCAAGTACTATGATTACAAGCATGTGCCACCACTCCCGGCTTATATGTCCTCTTGTAAGTGTGCATTGTTGTGTTGTGTGCACATGCTTGTTATTAACACAAATTGTGTAAATCATAGAAATCATCCAGTTCTTAACTTCCATTTCACATTATGTCTTTAAAATCTATTCAGGTATCTAAACCTATGTGCTACATGGTACTACATGCAATGTATTCACCACATTGTTCCTGTCCTCTTTGCTACTTCCTGCCATCACAGACAATGTTGTGAGAAAAATTACAGGGTCTCTGACCTTTCTCCAGGACTCATTAAGGCAACTGATCTCTCACAACTGGGGAAGTGAGTACACAGGCCAAAATAACTGGGTAACTGAGGCACACTATGAAAAGAAAGGCAAAACAACTTATTAGTTTCCTGTGCCTGCTAGAACACACTGCTACAAATTTAGTGGCCCAATTAACAACAGAAATGTAAGCGAGGTGTGGTGGCCCACACATGTAATCCCAGTACTTGGGAGGCTTTCAGGTTCAAAGCAACCTAGCGAGATCCTGTTTCAAAATAAAAAGGGCTTGAGTTGTAGCTTGGAGGTAGAATACCCCTGGGTTCAATCCTCAGTACACTAAATTAATTAATTAAATAAAAAGGGCTGGAAGTGTGGCTTGGAGGTACATTGTCACTGGTTTCAACCCAAAGAAAAATTTTAACAAGATAGAATTTTTTTTTTTTCACAGTTCTGGAGGCAAGTCAAACTATCAGTCACATCACACTCCCTCTGGAGACTCAAGGAGGGAGGCTATTATTAGTATCTTCTGAGGTCCTGTCACTCCTTGGCTTGTGGCACATCACTCCACTCTTCCAGGCTGACACCATCAAATCTCTCTCTGCCATGTTTACACTCTTCTAACATATGTGTGCATGTATGAAATATCCTTCAGCCTCTCTCGTGTTAGGACACTCTAATGCCATTTAAGACCCTCCTGGAAAATTCCAGGATCCCCATCTCAAGATCATCAACTTATTCATCTGCAAAGACCATTTTTCCAGATCAGGTAATGGTTACAGATTCTATGAATTAGGACCTGTTATCTTTTTTTTTTTTTTTTTTTTTTTTTTTTTTTTTTTTTTTTTTTTTTTTTTTTGGCGGTACTGGGGGTTAAACTCAGGGGCATTCTACCTCCGAGCTATACCCCCAGCCCTATTTTTTATTCTTTATTTTGAAACCGAGTCTCACTAAGTTGCAGAGTGCCTCACTAGGTAGCTGAGGCTGGCCGCGAACCCGGATCCTCCGGTCTCGGCCTCCCAAATGCTGGGATTACAAGCGTGCGCCACCACGCCCGGCTAGGACCTGTTATCTTTGTGAATCATTTTTTAGTCTACTGTAGACAACTACCTGAAAAATATATTTTCTGAAATGAAACTTTTGGAACCTAGGGATCAGAAATTTAAGCATGCGTTTGATTGATATTTTTAATAGATAGTAGAATTTATAAGAACTATGAAGCAAGAGCAAGAAATTAGAAAGAGCCAAGTGGAAATACTAAATAGAAAATGAAATAGTTGAAGAATACAAAGTAGGGGGTAAATTGTAGAATGTGTGTATCTGAAGAAAGATCAAGGAACTGTTTGAGAAGAAAGCAGAAAAACAGCCAGATGCAGTGGCAAGCCTGTAATCCCAATACTTGGGAAGCTAAGACAGGAGGATCTCAGGTTCAAGGCTAGCCTCGGCAATTTAGCAAGACCCCATTTCAGAAGGAAAAAGAAAGCAGAAAAGAGAAAAAGAGACAGCAAATTTTAAGTGCTAGTATCTGAGTAAGATAGGAAAGGAATTATTGGAAGAAATAGTGAAACTAAATTTCCCAAATCAAAAGGCTCTTTGGATGTCCAAATAGTAAGAGAAAAAAATTAATAATGGAATAAAATTTTAAGACACACAAGAAAAACTATAAAAGAATTTTCAGGCCATCTTATGATAATAAAGACATAACCTTCAAAAGAACAATAATTTTTTTATTAATTTTTTTAGCATGGATTTTTATACATTTCTTGGGTACAACAGGGTTAATCACACATCTTTGCTGGGTACAAGCTAATATAGGTAAAGACATGATGCACACATTTCTCATTAACCCTTCCCCAATTCCCACCCCCCTCCCTCCTTCTCCCTCCTTCTCAAGGTCAGTTTAGTGATTGACTTTGATGTGATCTTGTGAGTACATCATGCTCATTAGGGTGTCCCCCCTCCCCCCCATCACCTTCCGTTAAATCAAATTCTTTGTTCACCTAAGAATTCTCCTTCATCTGGAGTCCCTCTTATGTCCCATTTTCTCCCTAGCTTCCACATATTAGGGAGAGCATTCGATTTTTAACTTTTTGTGACTGACTAATCTCACTTAACATAATGTTTTCCAGTTCCTTCCATTTCCTTGCAAATAACATGATT
>PVLC010013892.1:7912-19995 GCA_004027655.1 Graphiurus murinus
CGCTTGTAATCCCAGCATTCGGGAGGCTGAGACCGGAGGATCCGGGTTCGCGGCCAGCCTCAGCTACATAGTGAGGCACTCCGCGACTTAGTGAGACTCGGTTTCAAAATAAAGAATAAAAAATAGGGCTGGGGGTATAGCTTGGGGGTAGAATGCCCCTGAGTTCAACCCCCAGTACCGCCAAAAAAAAAAAAAAAAAAAAAAAAACTATGGCCTGAAATATTAACTATAGGATGAGAACTCACAAAAAGGAAGAGCAAATTCCCTCACTCCAGTTCCCTCCACTTTCTTTACCTATTACCTTATGATATTATAACACTGTCAAAGTCAAGATCTAATAATTTACAAGCATTGTTATATGGCTGATTACATCTGTTTAAATCAATTATGCATACTATTTCTTACACTCCAACCATTATCAGCATTATTTCATTTTTCTCTTTCACTTAATATTTATTTAAGGAAGCATTTCTCAAAAGCCCTCTAAAATATTGCCTTTGCTTTTGTACAATATGAATATTTTCAGCTCATTATAAAAATAAATATTACCATAATTATTGACATGAAAGCCGAATAAATTTTCTTCATATAATTCTAGACATAATGCAGAAGGTTTAAGACCAATGGCTCTGTAGCTTGATTACTTGAATTCAAACACTGTCCATGCAATTCCTTAAATGTGCTTTCTAAATCAAATTAACCTTTCTATGATTCAGTTTTCTGTGGATTCAAATAACACTGACCTCACAGGATTGATCCAAGAGTTAAAATAATTAACATATTATTAGTAATATTGACCTCATAAGCATGAAGATAAATCTAAAGACTAAATTAGCTAATCAGTTGTGAGAATTAAGTTAACCTCAGAATAATATTTAGTACCCAATTCATTAGCTAAATAAAATGCTTTATTTTCATTAATATCACATTCTTTATAATATTTGGCAACTGCAATTTAGCATAAACATTTCTCTCTTTTCCCAATTATCACATTGTATTAAACCTTTAGTATCACATTGCTTTAAGAAATCTAATCAAAAGCCATATTTTGGGAAAGAACTTTTCCATTTTAAGTATAGATAAGGACAAATGTAACACTCCTTTACATATATTTGTATGCAGTGATTTTTATTCCTTGGGATATTTTTCTAGGAATAGAATTACTAGAATTAGAGTACTCATTCACTCAAAGAACATTTAGAGCATATCTGCTTTGAGATTTATCTCAGCTCACTGACTAATACGAGCAAAATAGACAGGATTTCTGCCCTGCTGGAGATTATATACCACAGGAAATAATTTAGGCTTTCATACATGCTGTGGAGTAATCTTATTGACAAAACTTGTATGTTGTCAATCATCTTCTCATTAACAATATATGAGATAGTGTTCATTAAAATTTAGCCTAGTATGGGTGGTACTATCCATTGCTGACACATTTAATTTTACTGATTCTGCTAAATTTTCTATGTTTGTGCTGCCCAAACTGTTAATTTTTATGAAGAGGTGGAAAAAATTAAGTGGGAAAAAAAATAACTGTTCTAGTGCTGTGTGAAGTATTATCACTCTGGCCCTGCATATAAAGACTTATACCAAAATACTCTGCCTTAAAAAGTTCCATCAGCTATAGGACATCATCTAAGCAGAATCTCATCAATATCTCCTCAATTTTTCTTTCTGTAAGCAAATGAATCAGACTAAATTACTAAGGTAGATAATAGTGAGAATAACACAATTTTCCTACAGCTCCTCCTTCCAAAAAAATAAAATAAAATAGACATTCCAATATGTTATTACTATCATTCTTACTAATATTATCTTCATTCTTACATAACAATTCTTCAGAACATTGATTAAAAATTGAGAAAAAATATTCTTTAAAATAAATACTGAGCCAGTTAACACTTAAAAGGAGTGAAGAAAAACATATATAGTACCGTTACTCTATTTGGAATATACTACTGACTGTTATAACATGAAATGAATGTCAAAGAACATATATTTGATTTTCACTTTTTGAATAAATGAGATTTAAATTGGTCTTTGTGACAGCCAAGAAAATAGAAGTAGGACACTAAAGCGCATTATCATGCTTAGAAATACTAACACACTCAGAAAAAATAAATAAATAAAAGCCCTTTTGATTTTTCATGATGTATTTGCATGTAATTTAAGCCCATATATTCGTGTGTGTGTGTGTGTGTGTGTGTGTGTGTGTTACTGAGGATTTAACCCAGGTGCATTTGATCACTGAGCTGGATCCTAGCCAGTTTATTTTGAAACAGAGTCCCAGTAAGTTATTAATACTGACCTCAAACCTGCAATTCTTCTGTCTCAGACTTCCAAGTACTGGAATTAGAGGTGTGCACCACTGTGCCAGGCTTAAGCACATATGTTGTAAATGCACAGTGTACAATGTATGTTGATGCCACTTATCCACTTTATTCTATATTCCCTTGACTTTATGATTATTATTTTTTATTTTTTATTTTTTGTGGCACTAGGTATTGGGCCCAGGGCCTCATACATGCTAGGCAAGCACTCTACCACTGAACCATATCCCCAGGCTGGCCTTATGATTAGTGAGTTATGAGTATATCTTACCAAAGGAAAAATTTTAATGACACCTAATTAGATCACAAGACAGATACAGAACTTGGCAAAGGTATAAAGTTTTGAAATTTGATAACAAAATAATACAGTTTAAGTATAAAAAATCTTACATTTTTGCCACATCAGGATTTATGAGATCCTTACATTTATAACATTATTATAATTGCCATTTGAAGAATTCATGATATTGGCATGTTACCTATAATTATTTCTGTTTTAAAGTAATAGAAATGATCAGGCTGAAACACAATATATTTTCTCCAACTTCTTGTTAATTTAAAGGTCTTGTCTGGCTACTTAATGGTGTAAGGATGTGACTAAAGTAGCAGTAGGAAATATACATGATACAGAACTTCAAAGTGAGCATGGGGCTTGGAATTAGAATGATCTACGACCTGTGGACAACACAAATAATCTATCAGGATCTGTTTTCTCATTAATAAAAGACAGCTAATGAGTAGTCAATAGGTGTCTGCTTTAAGGATTTAGTAAGAGGGGAAATAAACAACAATAACAGCAAAAACAAAACTGTAAAATCCTATTCAAAGAACTGGTGGCATACTGGCACAAACCTGGCATCCCCAGGGTTGGGAGACTGAAAAAGGAAGATTGCAGATTTGAGATAAGAATACAGTAATTTAGTAAGACCCTTTTTAAAAAAGCTAATAAAAATTATAATGTAAAAAGAGCTGGGTGTGTAATAAAGTAGTAGAATCCCACTGGATTCAATCCTTATTACCACCAAAAAATATAAACTTCATTCAAGAGCTTATATCATAAAAACACAACTAATTTTCCATTGCCATTTTGTTTATATTAACCAAAAACATATTCATATTAACCTTCCACCGAAACACCACACACACACATACCATAATATTTATTTGTCTTTATTTAAAATATTATGTAATTAAATTATTGAGTGTTCAGAATACTATCTGTATCTTTTGGTTTCCATTTTTGTTTCAAGCTATTAAGTCAAACATCCTTTTTTTAATGGACAGAATGTATATTTGAGGAATATGGTTTTTTTTTCTTCTAACCCAATGGATACCTAACAATAAAAACACTTTGAATACTATAAGATACTGTCTCTCCAAGCCGGGCGTGGTGGCACACGCTTGTAATCCCAGTTCTTGGGAGACCCTCCGCAACTTAGTGAGACCCTGTTTCAAAATAAAGAATAAAAATTAGGGCTGGAGGTGTATCTCAGAGGTTGAATGCCCCTGAGTTCAATCCCCAGTACTTAAAAAGGAAAAAAAAAAAAAAAGATACTGTCCAAGTTGGAGTTGAAAATGAATTTTTTTATGGATTTACAGTTGCTTATGATCTGTAAATTATTCTTAATGCTTCCACAGGAGGCTATCACACTTCTTTTCATGACTCATTGATGAAGAGTGGAATGAAAGGGCCAGTAAAGGAGCATTTAATATTGATTTACCTCAATTAGAAGAAGCAGCTCCACATTGCTTTTATTTCTAATAGTAGATATTATAAGCCTACTATCCTTAGCTCAGAATTTGTCTTTTTTCTGTGCTTGAAAAAAAATCAACTTTATTTTATCTACCTTAAAAAAAAACCAGCTATTAATTATTGCCAAGAAAATGCTAGTGAGGGTGTTGAGAAGTGGGAACCCTAATACATTGTTGGTGGGATTGCAAATTAGTGCAACCACTTTGGAAAACAGTATGGAATATCTTCAGATGAGTAGGAATGAACCTACGATATGACCCAGCAATACCACTTCTGGCTATCTATCCAGAAGTATGGAAACCAAACTACCAGAATAATGCTTGTGTATCTGTTTTTAGCTGTACAATTTACAATTGCCAAACTATGGAACCAGCCAAGATGCCCATCAACAGATGAATGGATTACAAAACTATGGGATATGTACACAATGGAATTTTACTCAGCATAAAGAAGAACAAATTCATGCCATTTGCAGAAATTGGAGAGACCTGGAAAATATTTTGTTAAGTGCGATTAGTCAGTCACAAAAAAATAAAAAAATGGATGCTCTCCCTAATTTATGGAAGCTAGGGAGAAAGTGGGTCGTAGGATAGACTCTAAATGAAGAAGGAACATTTTAGATGAGTAAAAAATGTGACCTATTTGAAGGCGATGGGAGAGGAAAGGAGTAGGAAACACCCTAATGCACATGATACACTTTCACAAACATATCAAAGTTAATCACTAAGCCTAACATGAAAAGGGAGGAGGGGGGAAGGAATGGGGTGGAAATTGAGGAAGTTTTAACAGAGATCTCTGTGCATGTATGCCTTTACCAGCTTGTACCTCACAAAGATAAATGATTAAAATGCACCCATAAAATAAAATTTTTAAAATGCACACATTTAATATCATGTAATCATTTAATCACTGTAAATCCAGAGGAAATTTTTTCCTGAGAAAAAAAATGAAGTAGAACAGTTGCCATGAGCAAGTGAATAGGTTTCTAAGATCAAGGAGTAGTTAAGGTCAATATCTCAATTACACTTTGTCCTGTAAATGATTCTTCTAATGTGTAAAGTGCAGTGTCTTGGCAGGACAACATGATAGAAGATTGTGCACTTAGTGCCCAGGAACTATTTTTCTTTGGATAAACAGCACATTTCACCCTCTTTCCTTTCTGCCAATCTTCCTTTCACAAGAACTAAATTGCCTAAATGCAGAGTAGGTTGTTAAATGTCTGAACTTCAAGATCCTAAAAGTACTGGCAGAGTGCCCTATTGAAGATGTGATGGCTGACCCTGTTTTTCATTTAACACTCTTCCACACTGAGATATTGACAACAGAGAGAATGGGAATGTCCTGTTATTTCCTGCCACAGTTTATGTTCATTGGGAGAAATCAATATCTTTATAGAACTTCTGTTCATTTCTTTTCATCCTTACTTCTCCTGACATGTTCATTGGAATAGTAATTTTAACAATTCTAGTAACTTAAAAAAATGAAAAAAAAAAAAAAAAAAAAGCCAGGATGGTGTCATATCGCTGTAATTCAATTACTTGGTTGGCTGAGACAGGAAGATTGAATGTTTGAGGACAGCCTCAGCAACTTAGCAAAACTCTCAGCAATTTAGGAAGCCCCCACTTTTTTTTTTAATAGAAATCAGGTAATAAAAAAGGTTATGAAAGGGAAGACAAAGTAGAAAGACAATTCTATCATCTTCAACCTGGAAATGTAGTAGCCATGTACCACTGAGGATTGTATTTTAATCTAATTGCCAATACTCGTTAGATTTGTGCCCTTGATTTAAAGATATTACAAACTTATTTTTTCTGTCTTTCTCAAATAAACGTGAAAGACATATAACCTAGTGTACATAACATATCTAGTTAAAATGATTCAAAATAATGAATATAGCGAATATGTACACGTTAAGGATGTCTAGCAAGAACATAGGAGGAACTCAACACATTTGTAGTTATTGTCATGTCACAGCTTCTCTCTGATATATTGCTGTTGACAGATACATTCAGATGTAAGACAAATTTGAATATAGCCAAAAAAAAATCAAGGGACTGTTTTTTATATCCTCTTCAATTTTGACTAAAATTCAGAAATATACATTCAAAAAATGTAATTGTCATTAGTAAAATCTTCACAGAGGAAAAAATTAACCTTTCAGGTGATTATTTTTCAATCTCTATGCTTTCACTTTTGCTAAAGTACAACTAAATTATGTGAGCACAAAATGATAGTTAAAACAGAAAAGGTAACGCAGGAAGAAGAGTCTTAGTGCTGATGATTTTCAAATACCATCATGATAATAAATTAATTGTTAAGGTTAGAAAATATTGGAATATTTAGTATATTGGTTGTCTTGCCTACATTGACACAAGGCATACACATCCACAGATAATCACTTGTTATCTTTAAAAGTTTCTAGTCCAGTCCACATGTTATAAGTATTTTGTATAGGACAGAATGAATAGAGATTTTTATCCTGTTCTTATCATGTTGCCCTCCCGAAGTTAATTGAGAATACAATTTATGTTTTTTTTATCACCCTCTAGTGTATTATTTGAATATCATTCATAATATAGTTTCATCAAACAAATTTATGTTGACATTTAAGCTCTACCATTATCTAGATTTCTTGTCACAGTGACTTAGACCTCCCACTTTATAATTACTTACATTGACTTTAGTGCATATATAATAATTAACTATGCATAAACTTTCTAGAATATATTAAATACTTGAAAGTACAGATTTTATCTTTAACTTTCAAAACTCAATAATTGTTCCTTCTCATCATCCCTTTTCTTGTTAGTAAAACAAGTTTTATTTATTTTATTTTATTTTTCTAATGTCTTTATTGAATATAGCCATTTGCATATAAATTGGTAAATTACATATTAATGTCTCCTACATAATATGTGTTATGATGATATATTTTGTAAAGAATTTTTTTTTTTCAGTACAAGGGATTGAACCCAGGGGCATTCTACCTGTGAGCTACACTCCTAGGCCTATTTTATATTCTTTATATTTGAACAGGGTCCCATTAAGTTGCAGAAGGATTCATTAATTAGCTGAGGCTGCCATGAACCTGAGATCCTCCTGTCTCAGTCTTCAAAGTACTGGGATTACAAGGATGCACCACCATGCCCGGCTTAAAAAACTTTTTAAATATGTGATATAGACAGATTGTTGATCACTTTAGCAGTTTATAAATCAAAATTTTAATATATAGTAAATACCTTTCTCACAAATATACACAGAAAAATTAACTTGTGTTTTTGGGATTCTTAACTTTTACTAGTTCATTATAATTATAATAGTGAGACTTGTTACATATTTGTACATGCACGTGATATAATTTGGTCAATTTAATTCCCCAGTCTGTACTCCCCTCCTCCCTCATCCCCTTCCTCTATTCTCCTGATGTCCTTTCTCTTTTATAAGCTTTCTCCTCCCCTTGTGAAAATGTTTCTGTCTTCTACATATGACTCTTGACTTCCTGAGTCTGCTTTATTTCACTTAATATAATACTCTTCAGTTCTATCTGTTTTCCTGCAAACAGAAGCCACCTTTATGGCTGATTAAAATTCTATAGTATATGTACACAATGTTTTCTTTATCCATTCACCTGGTGACAGACACACAGACTGATTTTGTAATTCAGTTATTATTGTGCTTCTATAAACATGGATATGCAGTGCATTTTTATAATATTTTGACATTAATACTTTTGGATAAATACCATGGAGTGGTATAACTAGATCATATGGTGGTTCCATTCCTAGTCTTTTGAGAAAACTGCACACTGATTTTCATACTAGTTGTACTAATTTACAATCCCACAAACATATATAAGTGCTATTTTTCCCTCACATCTTTGCCAGAATTTATTTTTATTTGTATTTTTGAGTTCCATTATAACTAAGGCAAGATAAAATTTCAGTGTAGCTTTGATTTTCATTTCCTTAATTGCTAAAGATGTTGAACATTTTAAAATATATATTTGGTTATTTGTTTCTTTTGAGAGTCTGCTTAGTTCATTTGTCCATTTATTGGTTGCATGTGTATGTTTTTATAAATTTTAGTTCTTTATATAATCTGGATATTAACTATCTGTCAGAAGAGTAGTTGGCAAAGATTTTCTTCCATTCTGTAGTCTCTTTTAAAGTTATTCACTGTCCCTTTTGCAGAAGCTTTTTAATTGGATGCCGTCCCACTCACTTCTTTATTTTCTGAGCTTTACAAGCCCTATTGGAGAAATCATTTTCTGTACCTGTATATTGGATTGTTGACTCATTTTCTTCTAGCAGTTGCAAAGTTTTTGTCCTACACCAGGTCTTAAAACAGTGATTTTGAGGAATTCTTAACAAATTTCTGAAAGTCCAGCTTTCTGAAAACCAATTAAACTACTGAGTCATAAGATCTATTTATTTTGCTGACCAAAATGAAGATATTATTTGCTTGAGTGTGTCAAGCAATTTCCTCAGCTTTACACAGAAATCAAAATTTTTGCTAGCACTGGTCTGAAAATTGAAGACTTAATTAAATATAAAATGACAAAAGTCCAAATTCTCCATTTGTTAATAGAAAGCGCAGGCTATTTTCTTATAGTTTTGTCTTAGGAGTCACTATCCCTCAATTAAACAAGTCCAAACCTGTGTTTTAGTTTTTTAAAGATTTATGAAAACTCAAGTTATCTTCTCAAATTGAAATAATATTTAGACTAATAAGATCATAGGTGTGAAAGAACTTTTGATAATTTTAAAAACTAATTATTCATTGATAAATCATATGCCTGTGAGTTGCCTCAGAAATAATTGAAAATGAATGATTGATAGAGTGGTAGATAAAATTCATTTATAACTGAAGTGCTTTTTAGCAAACTGGTGGTATTATGGGTTTTATGATCTTAACTGAGTCACTTATCTGTAGATTGTTAGTACTGTTTGGCAGAGGGTCCTTTCTTTTAATTTTCATACTAAGCACTTCAGATTAGTACATCTCATCTACTTTTATCCATACCATGTTTGTACTTCCAGAATTAAGGACTATGATATGCTCCTCCAAAACCCCCAAATCTTTCCCTTTGGGTCAGTGTGTCAGCAGTTTTCTCCTCTCTGTCCCCTTTTCTTTTTCTTTTTCCTCCTGCTGCTTCTCATTCTACTTCATCTTTAATTGAACATACCCATAAGAAACCTTACAAAGCTGTGTAAGATTGCTGTGTTTACTATTTGATTTTTCTTCCACAATTAGCTTATAAACTGTCAAGGACAAATATTGTACCTCACATTATTAAATACATGAATACATCAAGTGCAATTTTTCCGGCTCACTTATTAGTCCACAAATATTGTAGATCACACTATTAAGTTTCTATCTTATTAGTATATAAAGTGAAATAAGTGGAAGAAATTAAAATTTTATTTTCTAGAGGATATTTATGCCCAATAAAACATTAGAAAATGTAAGAATAGAATAGTATTAACTATCTTAGAGTTGGGAGATTTAATTAGAGAAATATACAGAGAAAGAAAACTTTTATATATATATATATATATATATGAGACAGAATACTAGAATTACTCCTGGGTAATTCAAAATGCTTCTCAGCCACTCTATCACTGTACTTTAATTAATGAATGATTGAATGAACAAATTTAGATTCTTTAAATGAGATCAGCAAATTATTCCCTGGTTCTCACTTCTAAGTATACAGATGGTCACAATCCTTCTTGATTAGAAAATTTAGTTTTTCTCATGGGATAAATGAGATACAAATATGTAACACCTAATATGGCAAATATTAAATTCAGCATAGTAGTTGTGAGAAATATCCCAAATTCTGACTCATTTATTCAGAAGTAAAAAAATACATTTCAAGGGAAATGGAAAGAGCAGAATTCTTTGAATATTCATCTATCACACCCTGAAGATCTCCATAAACATTTGTGTGTCTATTATTTTTAAGAGAATTTAACTTTCAGCAGTCATGGGAGTTAAGTAGTCTCCATAAGGTTAAATCTGATGCTCATAGTAGAAGTAAAAGAGGGGAGTAGCTGGTTGGAAAGCAGAAATCTCCCATTGTCAAGCAGGACAGCACACACATGAACTGGACTTGGAGGAAGAAACACTGATTGTGTTATTTGTTTTCTTAGTTTTGAATTTCTTGAGTTCTCTGTATATCTAGATATTAGTCATTTATCAGAAGAGTAGCTGGCAAAAATTTTCTCCAACTCTGTGGGCTCTCTGTTGAGGCTCTTGATAATTTCCTTTGCTGCACAGAATCTCTTCAGTTTAATGCAATCCGATGTATTGATCTTCCTTTGAGTTGCTAATATCTAGGAAATACAGAGAACTCAAGAAACTCACAGCTAAGAAAACAAATAACCTAATCAAAAGTGGGCAAAGGATCTAAACAGACACTTCACAAAAGAAGAAATATAAATGGCCAATAAATGTATGAGGAGATGTTCAACATCATTAGCAATCAGAGATGCAAATCAAAACTACCCTGAGATTTCACCTAACTCCAATTGGAATGGCAATCATCAAGAACACGAACAACAATAAATGCTGGTAAGGGTGTGGAGAAGTGGGATTGCAAATTAGTGCAACCACTTTGGAAAACAATATGGAAGATCCTCAGATGAATGGGAATGAACCTACCATATGATCCAGCAATACCACTTCTGGGTATCCACCTAATAGAATAGAAACCAAACTATTAGACCAATGCATGTGTGTCTGTTTATAGTGCACAATTTACAATTGCCAAACTACAGAATCAGCCAAGATATCCATCAACAGATAAATGGATTACAAAACTATGGAATATGTACACAATGAAATTTTACTCACCCATAAAGAAGAACAAAATCATGTTATTTGCAGGGAAATGGATGCAACTGGAAAACATTATGTTAAGTGAGATTAGTCAGTCACAAAAAGTAAAAAAAATCGTATGCTCTCCCTAATATGCAGAAGCTAGGAAGAAAATGAGTCATAAGAGGGACTCCAGATGAAGAAGGAAAAATCTTAGGTGAACAAAGAATTTGACTTAATGGAAGGTTATGGGGGGAGGGGGGACTCCCTATTGCAGATGATGTACTTTCACAAACATATCAAAGTCAATCACTAAACTGAAGGAGAGAGGGCCAGGAGTGGGGCGGGAATTGGGGAAGGGTTAAATGAGAAATGTGTGCATGTATGCCTTTATCAGCTTGTACTAACAAAGATGTATGATTGCAATGCACCAATTAAAAAAAATAAATGAATTAATTTTAAAAAAGTTAAAAAAAAAAAAGAAACACTGAAATTTCTGTCAGTTCTGATTGCTTCTCATCTTTATATAGTAGGATTCCTAGAAAAAGTAGGGCTTTTTGTCATGTTGATAAGCCCGCTCCTTGGATCCAAGAGTCTGAGAAGCAAAAAGAAACCAGAAAAATATGAAGGCATTGCGGGCTCTGCCACCACCTCACACCAGGTAAATAATGATATGTGTGGATTACAAATTTACTTCTTCAGTTTCACTTTTAAAATCTTCAATTTCTTCAAAATCTTCAGTTTCACTTTCAAAATCTCCAATAAGACCTTTTGTGAAATTGCTAAAAAAAAAAAAAAAAAAAAAAAAACAAGTTGTATATGTTAAAATTGTCAGCAGTGCTTTAACTAATGTGAATGCTGATAGAGGAAGAAATATTAAGGATGATCTCTGAGACATTGCAAGGATTGTCATATGGTTTGTATTCTGGAATTGTTTTTAATTAACTGTTATTTTTAAATTAAGAGTAGGAGAACCAAAGAGATGGAAAGTCAATTAAGAATGAGAGAGAGAGAGAGAGAGAGAGATAGAGAGAATGTGAGACAGGCAGAGATACAGAGACATAGAAATGGAGGCAATGCTTCATCATCTTGATTGATAGAAATTATTTCAAAAATATTTTCTTTTTTTTTTTTTTGTGGTACTGGGGATGAACTCAGGCATTCTACCTCCGAGC
>PVLC010013892.1:20095-40712 GCA_004027655.1 Graphiurus murinus
TCTTTTTTTTTTTTTTTTTTTTTTTTTCGGTACTGGGGATTGAACCCAGGGGCATTCTACCTCCAAGATATACCCCCAGCCCTATTTTTTATTCTTTTTTTTTGAAACAGGGTCTCACTAAGTTGCGGAGTGCCTCACTAAGCAGCTGAGGCTGGCTGCGAACCCGGATCCTCCAGTCTCAGCCTCCCAAATGCTGGGATTACAAGCCTGCACCACCACGCCCGGCTCCCTATTTTTTCTAATCAAAGAACAATCAGAAAAAAATCAGATAACTCATTTTACCCAAATGTCAGAAATTATATGCATATGGAAGCAATTTTAAAACAAAATGCCTAGAAGGTTAGGAAGATATTTTCTCAAAATTTAAATGAAATTCAAATGTATAAAACTCTGGGGAAAAAATCCAATGGCACCAAAGAAAGGAGAGTCAGAACCTGAAAATTTACAAAATGATGGGGGTTGAGTTTTATCTATAAAATTATATTTATTTTGAGCCTGGATGAAAATAGATTCAGAGGTTAGAAATTTACCTGGCATGGAGTCTTAGCCCTCAGTCTATTAGTTTATTTCAGATGATTGTGCTTTTGCTAATTTTACTGCCCATTTCCTCATAAATACTATTGCATGAAAAGTACCTTTTCTCTATTTATAATTCTCTTTCAGTTTTTATGGGTTAAAGATATATCATTTCAATAATTTCATAGGTGAAAGAAACATCTATTTAGTAACCCCCCAAATATATATTTTTTATTTCTCATTCAAAATTACTAAAACTTAATTCTATGTCTTTTGTCTCCAGGTCTTTGCATCACATTCACTATTGATATTTTAAAGTCTAACAATCTAGTCTCGTCCTCCATGCTTGAATCCTAAACATTCTCTCTGAGGAGAGTAAAATTCTCCCAGGTACTAATTTAATGAAAAGCATGCCCAATCTTCTATGACAACTATGGAACTCTTGATTCTTTTGGAGTTTTTTTCTTTTTTCCCTCCGACTATCTTAGTGCCTCTTTGAATTCTTTAAATTTTATTTTTCTTTTATACTGGAACATAAAAAATACTCCATACCTCACAAAGCAGGCTCAGTAACTATATACAAGAAAAATGTTTCATTATGTTCTCTTGTTTGAAAGCTAAGTTTTTTCCTGATCATAAATCTGTTATTATTACAAAAAATCTCATTATTATTAAACTATTAAAAATATTCTTAACTCGTTTCTCTACATAAAATGTTCTCCTGTCCGAAAACATAATTTTCATACAGCTCTAAGTATAATGGATCTTACATGTAGTATTGTCTGATATGCTACAAAGTAAAGTGCTTCATAAATTTTCATTACTTATGTTTAATAATAAAATAACCTTATTACATACTAAGTCATTTGGTGTCTTATTTTTTGGCCAGGATGATCTCTTGCCCTGCTAAGTTGCAACTGCAATTACAATTCTATTTTCCTAAAGCAATTTACTTGAACACTAATATCTAATACATGCCAGATTCTTCTCTAATAATTTTTACACGGATTAACCCAGTGTTACCTTCTAAATATTCATCTTAGCCACTAAGAATGAAGAAGTAACTTTAGCATGACTTGTAAATTGCAAGCCTAGATTTTGCGCCTTGGAGGATTGGCTACTGAGCCTGCATTAATAGATGTTGCTCTTCATGTCTCCTCAACTATACTTGTAAATCATACTCAAATTTCCTGTCTACATCAAATGGAATAACTATTTGGAACGATTAACTGAACTGAACAATGTTTTATTGGTAGATTTTCTTAGCTTTTGCTCAGTATATGGAGACTAGTTGACTGTAAAAGACTTATATAGCTACTCAGTTATATGACATAATAGATAAAGTGGTCTAGAAAAGTGTGTGAGGTGTGTAGATGACACTCAAAAACATGTATTAAACAGACAGATACATAATAGAAGAATAAAACATTGAATGATGAGGGGAGTTTACACATAAGGAGAAATTCTTACATTCAAAATACATCATGGAAAAATTTAAAGTAAACTAACATCAGTTTTGGTTTTAGCATATTACTCTTTGATGATTGGAGCCAGAGCTTCTTTATCAGTTATTTTTCTTTACTGTACAATAATTCAACAATATGTTTTGGTAGATTTCATTCTAGAAATAAAGAAGAAATAAAGACCTTTATCTTCTAGTCATCTCCTAAATTTAATGCAGATATATTTCCATAGAATTAAATAAGTGACTTTTATAAATTGCACTTTTATTTACACTCTCATTCTAGGCTTTTTATAAACTATGTGGAAAAATATTTTTGTATTGGATGATTCAGTGCTGGGAAGAGCTGTTAGTAAAGCCTCTAATATGTTTGGGATCAAAAATCGGATAGCAAGCTTCTGGAACATGAAAGAAGGAGAAGGCATTATCCCTTGAAATGATCTGGGGATTTTAGAAGTGTGCTTCTATTATATTCTCTCTGGGCTTTCTAGATAGGAAGGACAGAGTGTTTTAGTATAAAGGCAACTGGACTTGGAAGACAAATTGATTCAAGTTTAAATCACTTTCCCTCTCTGACCTTGGCAATAAAAAGACAAGCTTGGATGATGTAATGCTTATGTTTCCTCCTTGCTCTAATGTCTCAGGAATTTTAAGTTTCTAGTTTTTAAACAGCAGAAAAATCATTAGATATTTTACATGTACAACTGATTTGTGTGTCCACGTATATTCTCATGTATAAATTTAGCAGTGGATTGCAGTTTGCAGTCTTTTTTCTTTATTACACAATTACTTCCACTGCCAATATAAACAATAAGGTGTTAATGTATTCTACAGAATTCAAAATAAGGTATTGATTTTTTCCAAACTTCTAAACAACGCTTTTGTTCAGTATAAATAATGAACAACATTGCCAACATTTTTACAGTGTATTTTGATGGCGTTGTTTGTATCTATTTGTAAACCAAAATAATGTCACAATATAATAAATGTCAGACATTTATTATATCAATATGACATACATCAGACTATATGCCTCTGTTTCTTCTTTGCAGGATATTAAGAAAATACTTTGACAAATAAGTTATTTGTTTAAAGAATGAGAGATCAAAGCAGGATTTTATTTTTCTTCAAAGGATGGGGGGAGGCAAACAACATCCTAATAGTATAAAGAAAAATTAAAGAAAAGCTGTCCACAGTGTTGTATGCCAGTATCTCAATACTTGCAAGGCCGAGATAGGATAGATTGCAGGTTTGAGACCAGCCTCAGTAACTTAGTGAGAACCTCAGTAGATTAGCAAGACCCTGTTTCAAAAATGAAAAATGAAAAATAAATAAAAAAATAAGGCTGCGGATATAGCTCAGAGGTAGAATGCCTCCAGGTCCAATCCCTAGTACACTCCCCCCAAAAAATTAAAGTTGATTTTTAGTGAGAATTTAGACTTGGTCACCATTTGATTAATAATTGTAAATCTATTTCCAAGTTTAGCTAGCATTAATGTGAATGCCAGAAATAGGAAACCCATGAAATTCAAATTTTCTATTATTTTGTGCTTGATAATGATTATTAATTGTTAAATGCAGTTTACAGTATTGTTTATGAACAATGAAGGTATAAAACAAGGCCAAGTTCTATGTTTCTGTAAGATTAGGAACTATTTAGCGAACACTTGTATCTATAATAATAGGTAGATGAAGCACACATTGTTTTTTTTGTTTGGACCCCTATTCATGTTATTAAGCCCTAACTTTTCCAAAATTAATCTGTTAGATACTAGTAATATATCTCAAGTGGTTTGTTTGCAAACTAATGTTCTTCATGAAATTCTATATATTGTAAAATAGTAATTCTCTAAAGCACAACAGAAAGAAAAATGACAGATCCTAGGCTATTTTTCAATGAAGTATACTTTTCTCAAAAACATCTTGTGGGACATTTCAATAAATCCCAAAATAATTATTCCACAAATATGGAAGCAGACAAGTAGAATAATGGGACTTGGAACATTATAAAAGTGCCGCAGCCTCTTCTGGAACATTTCTTTTTGAGCATATGTGCTAGAGTAATCCTGATGTCGGAGGACAAGTTGGACATGATACAAGAAATATAATATAAAAACTTCCAAGGCCAGTCATGGTGGCACATGCTTGCAATCCTAATACTTGAGAAGCTGAGACAGGAGGATCAGATCACAGGTGGGTGGTCAGCCTCAGCTACTTAGTGAGGCCCTCCACCACTGAATGAAATCATGTTTTTTTTTTTGTTTAATTTTTTTTGGATTGACTTTGATATATTTGTGAAAGTACGTCATGTGCATTCGGGTGTCCCCCTCCCCCTCCATCCATCACCTTCAGTTAAGTCAACTTCTTTGCTTATCTAGGTTTTCTCCTTTTTCACCTGGAGACCCTCTTATGCCCTATCTTCTCCCTAGCATCCACATAGTAGGGAGAACATATACTTTTTTACCCTTTGTGACTGACTAATCTCACTTAACATAATGTTTTCCAGTTCCATACATTTCCTTGCAAATAACATGATTTTGTTCTTCTTTATGGCTGAGTAAAATTCCATTCTGTACATACCCCATAGTTTTGTAATCCATTCATCTGTCAATGGACATCTTGGCTATTTCCATAGTTTGGCAATTGTGAATTGTGCAGCGATAAGTATAGATATACATGCGTAGATCTGATACTTTGGTTTCCATTCTTTTGGGTAGATACCCAGAAATAGTACTGCTGGATCATAGGGTAGGTTCATTCCCATTCATCTGAGGATCTTCTGTACTGTTTTCCAAAATGGTTGCACGAATATGCAATCCCACCAACAATGTATTAGGGTTCCCACTTCTCCGCACCCTCAGCAGCATTTGTTGTCATTCGTGTTTTTTATGATTGCCATTCTAATTAGAGTTAGGTGAAATCTCAAGGTAGTTTTGATTTGCGTCTCTCTGATTGCTAATGATGTAGAACATTTGCTCATACATTTATTGGCCATTTGTATTTCTTCTTTTGTAAAATGTCTATTTAGATCCTTTGTCCATTTTTTGATTGTGTTATTTGTTTTCTTAGCTGTGAGTTTTTTGAGTTCTCTGTATATCCTAGATATTAGTCCTCTATCAGAAGAGTAGCTGGCAAAAATATTCTCCCATTCTGTAGGTTCTCTGTTGAGGTTCTTGATAGTTTCCTTAGATGCACAGAAGCTCTTCAGTTTAATGCAATCCCATGTATTGATATTTCTTTGAGTTGCTTGTGCTGTTGGGGTCTTGATGAGAAAGTTTTTTTACCTGTGCCTATGTATTGAAGTGTACTTGAGACTCTAGCCAGAGCAATAAGGCAAGAGAAGGAAATCAAAGGGGTAAAAATAGGGGAAGAAGAACTAAAACTATCCCTTTTTGCAGATAACATGATACTATGCTTAGAAGATCCAACAAACTCAACCAAAAATCTTATAGAACTGATCAACAAATTCAGCAAAGTGTCTGGATACAAAATCAATCTTAACAAATCAGAAGCTTTCCTGTATGACAACCATAAATCCACTGAAAAATAAATCCAGAAAACAATTCCCCTGACAATAGCACCCAAAAAAATAAAATACTTAGGAATAAACCTAACCAAAGAGGTAAAAGACCTCTATAAGGAAAACTATAAAAAGTTGAAAAAAGAAATTGATCAAGACCTTAGAAGATGGAAAGATCTTCCATGCTTTTGGATAGGCAGAATAAATATCATCAAAATGGCCATCCTCCCAAAATTGATGTACAGATTCAATGAAATACCCATGAAATTACGAAGTTCACTTCTCACAGACAGAAAAATCAATACTTAAATTCATTTGGAACAACAAAAAGCCCAGGGTAGCCAATGTAGTTCTTAGCAATAAGAACCATGAAGGAGGTATCACAATACCTGACTTCAAACTCTACTACAAAGCTATGGTAATAAAAACAACATGGTATTGGCACAAACACAGATACATAGAAATGGAGCAGAATAGAGAATTCAGAAACAGACCCACGAGCTTACAGTCAATTGATTTTTAACAAAGGAGCCAAAAACATACACTGGAAAAAAGATAGCCTCTTTAACAAATGGTGTTGTCAAAACTGGTTAAACATATGCAGGAAAATGAAAATAAACCACACTTTCTCACCCTGCACAAGAGTCAACTCAAGGTGGATCAAAGTCCTGGAAGTCAGGCCAGAGACCTTGCAGCTACTTGAAACCATGTTTTAAAATAAAGAATACCAATTAGAGCTGGGAGTGTAGCTCGGAGATAGAATGTCCCTGGGTTTAATCTCCAATATCACAAAAACAAACAAACAAACAAACAAACAAAAAAACAAATACAAAAATCAAAACAAAACAAAAAGAATTTCTATACTGCAAAATTCTGTTGGCTGCATAAATATATTGTTTTACATTAATATTATGACTCTACATATCTTCACAATTTTAAACTCAGATGTATGCATGTGTATAAGTGTGTTTCTATGTATGTGTGCATGTTCTTAAATATGGTTATCAACTACTGTGTTTCCAAAAGCCTTACTCACTCTTAGAACACTTCCAAAGATTCAATTTATTCTATTGAGGTATTGTACTATTGCTATTTTCATTTAGGAATAAACTCCAGTATAGAAAAAGCAGTCTTCTATAAAATAAGACATCTACTGACATAGTTGGTTTCATAACCAAATTCTAGGTCACCAATGAAGAAGAGGCTTTAAATGCTGAAAAAAGTGGTTATAAAATCCAGAAGCATTATTAAAGCCAACTTATAAATAGGATTACAGATGGAAAATCTGTAATATCACTAAGAGATTTTTAGGAAAAAAGGTGAAGGTACTTTCCAAGTTGTTCTTATAGTCTTTTAAAGACTAATTCAGAAATACATAAAATCTAAAGTAAATGAACAGAAATCCTGAAGTGGTTCTTCCAAATAGTAATATAATTGTTATTTTTAAAAGAAATAGAAAAATCACAAGGGCATCTACATATTTATCTCAAGTTCTCGACTTGCAGGTAGGTAATATTTCTCATTACCTAGAGGCTTTCTCACTAAAATAGCCTAAGATATTTTAATTATTGAAAGCAAAAATATTTATTTATGATGCCCCCATTTTGAAATTTCCACTCACTTTTTTTCAGGTAAACTTACACATATTTTATAAATTAGTAAAGATTTTTATAACCAAGAAAAAAAATAATTCATTTTTCTTTCTCAATCATGAGTAGACCACAACATAGAATATGATCATCTCTTCTTGATGTTTAAGCCTTGAGCTAATGCTGTCTATCATTTTTTTTTCCTTTTACATATCACAGGAAAATTTATCTCTTAAAAACAAATGTTTTTACTGCTCTCTGTTCTGATACCATTGCTATAACTCTAGTCTTAACAGACTTGATTCAAAGATGCAGGTCATTTTTTAAAAAATTATTTTCTATAATAGAATACCTTCCTAAATATCTCCATCCTGTAGTCTTGGCTACCTGAGAATGTTCCATGTTACATGGCAGAAAGGTATTTGTGAGTTCAGGAATTTTAACATAGGAAGATTATTTTAGATTATTTAGATGGGCCAAGATCATTTCTAGATGGAAATAGATATTGAACAAAGATTACTCAGGGACTCAGAGCACAACAAATAACTCCATTAGTCCTTGCTGGAGGACCTACCTGGAAAATATAAGAAAAATGAAGGTAGCTTCTAGCAGCAAAATCTGTCCTCCAACTGACAGCTAGAAAAGAAGCAGGACTTCAACTTTCCAGCTACGAAAAAAACTAGGCCAACAACTAGAATGAGGATGGAAATGAATCCTGTCCCAGAGCCTCCAACAGAGAATGCAGAACTCTTGGTACCTTGATTTTTGACCTTGTAAGACCTGTGGCATAGAGACCAGCTAACACCTATGAAATTATAAAAGAAAAATAGAAGTTGCCATTGACTGGCAAGTTTATGGGTATTTGTTACACCAGCAGTAGAAAAACAATACAAAGCCTTCCTTGTAAATAAGCAGTATCCCCTAGAAATAAACATTCCATCCAAATCCCGCTTGTAAAACATATGTATGTGTTATTACAGTTGTATGTGCAAGAAAGAAAAACAATCTTTTCTTTGGAAGTTATAAGGTCATATAAAAACTGACTGGTATCCATTTTGTAACAGTAGCTTTTGTAACTTTTGGTATATGTCTATATTCTTTGCTTTCAGAGGTATAGGTTTCCTATTTCTCCTTTGTTTAAAAAAAAAAAAAAATCAAGCTGGGCGTGGTGGTGCACGCTAGTAATTCCAGTACTTGGGAGGCTGAGACGTGAGGATCCGGGTTTGTGGTGAACCTCAGCTACTTAGGGAGATGCTCCGCAACTTAGTGAGACCCTGCTTCAAAATAAAGATTAATCCTGGACATGGTGGCACACATTTATAATCCCAGCATTTGAGAGGCTGAGACAGGAGGATCTGGGTTCACAGCCAGCCTCAGCTACCTAGTGAGGCATTCCACAACTTAGTGAGATCCTGTTTCAAAATAAAGAATAAAAAATAGGACTGTGGATGTAGCTCGGAGATAGAATGCCCCTGAGTTCAATCCCCAGTACCGCAAAAAAAAAAAAAAAAATATATATATATATATATATATATATATCCAGTGGGAAACTAGCCAACTGCCAACTGGGTTAAATTCTGAGTCCTCACCCCTGCCAATGGGGGATGACACAGTGGACTATGCATTAGAGAGGATAAAAGGAAGCACAGACTACCCGCACAGAGATGCTTGCCCAGATTTTATGGTGTGCATACACCCTTCTGTACTGAAGTAAAGTGCCTTGCCAAGTTACTTTTGAGTTCATGAGTCTTTATTTAATACTCCCCTAAAATCTGTTTCTAACATATGTGATTTTTTTTTGCTGTTAGGATTTATACCTACCTTATTACAGATGTTCTAAGAGCTTATAATAGTTTAGCCTTTCTAAACTCATACATGTAATTTTTGTTTTGCATAGAGAGCATCTCTGTCCCTTATGTGCTTCTACATTGTGAATTGCCACTTCCCTAAGAGGGGAGTCATTTGGTTTTGTTCCCTTTTAAAATTGCATGGCTGTTTCACAACATTGATCATCACTACCACCACCACCAACAACAAAATGCGGAGACCCTGTGCTAGATCCCAGTGTAACCCTTATTTGATCTGTTAGATTCTATTTCCTGCCACTTGCAAGCCAGCCATTATGAGAAGTGGAAATGACTGAGATCACCAAGTTGTAACAAAGCTTAGTCACATAGAAAGACCCTAGAAGATACCAAGAGAACCTTTGGTTATTGGAAAGTGAAGATTGAGAAAGAGAAGACAGACAGGCTAAAGACCAAATCACAAGACATGTGAAGGGTAAGCACCAGAGAGTGGAGAATACTCTCCCACTGCAGCTGACCCAGCAAAAGTCAAAAGGATCACTGATAAGGTGCTCAGCCTGGCCCTTTCCAAATTCGTTAGTCTCATATTATAAGCAAATTAAAATTCTTGCTTAAGTCACTAAGTTTGGGGATATAATGGATATATATATATATATATATATATATATATATATATATATATATATATAATGTTCTATATAATGGATAGCTGAAATAGAAATTAGAAAAAAATATTCTGGCCATTAAAAAATTGATTCTCTACCTCTGGTGTCAAAGCAAATATATTCTTGGTCTTGAGAGTATGGAGTGTAGGAAGCAGGGGATGAGTATTAATGTGAGAGGCATCCCCTGCTTCCTACACTCACAGAGTATGGTGAGGAATGTTTAAAATTAGACTTAGCGGAGTTTTGTTTGAACAAAGCATGATTCATGAATCAGGCAAAACCCAGAACTTGAAGAGGCTCAGACAATCCTACTCATTAGCATGCATTAGGGTGCATGCACAGACCAGGAAAGAAGGAAAGTAGAGAAATTCTGATAGTCCATAGCTAGGTTTCTGCCTTGTATAGGCAGGGTGTGATGAATTGACTTCCTGTGATTGAAACTCAGCTCTTTGTTATAGTTCTTAATTATGTTGCAGTTTGAGTAGGAATCTAAACTATGGAAACAACCTGAGACCAATGGTCTCCTGCTTATTTAACAGGAGTCTGACTTTCGACACAAAACTTGCATGTAATTTTTAGACCAATCAAAGACAGTCACAGAGGCTTCACCTGGCAGGTCTCATGGGATAAAGCCACTTCCCGACACCTGGGTTGGGGCAGAGCTATTGCACTGTGGCACATCCTGACCAGCTTTGCTCTTCTGGATACATTATCTTCATTTCTGACTGATCCACTTATTCTAAGGCCTCTTTTTCTGGGGCCTTTGGCCAAAGCCTTCCTTAGGCACCTCTGTTAGAACCTCCTAATGAAAGAAGAGGGGGGAAAGAGAGACTCTATTCTTTCCTCTGCTCCCAGTACTTTTCCACTCCTAGTCCTTCTCCTCACTTTGTAAAATGAGGGAACTTTCGGGGAGTGTTACCTCTATAATGAGACAATCCGCTCCTCTGTGTCTGTGCTGATCCATCTCATCCTGGACCAGTAACCTTTCCATGAGGATAAATAGAATAGGGGGATTTGGAGCTTTTCCACTTTGGCTTTATCTTTATAACACAGTAAGTGATTCGAGGCCTAGCCATTAGTCTCATTTTGGCTTGATATTTAAATCAATAGCTGACAGCTCAGCTCTTTCTCCCAGATCAGCTGAGCCTGCGACAGGTGTTAATGGTGAATATAGCTGCTTGTATTAGTTAAGGTTTGCGATGTTATGTGACGATATTTTATATTGAAATGCCAATCCCCAAATCTCAGTAATCAAAACAAGAAAAGCTTACTTCTCATCCAGACTGCATGCAAGTCCTTCAGTAGTGTCAGGGATGACTGTTCAATATAATCCCTGAGAGATGCCTGCACACAGGACAGTCACATTTCAGCGTTGCTGCTTACTATGCAAGAGGCAAAGAATGCCCTGCATTCAATTAACTGTAGATTGATTGTTGTGGCCCAGAAATGGCACTCGTCTTTCCTGCTCACAGTAATTAGTCTTTTAATCACAAGCCCCACTCAGCTCTAAAGGGGCCCAAGAGTGCAATCATATTATCTCTCTGGAGTTTGGGAATCCAGAATATTTGCCAGTCAATTCTTAAGACAACTCCTCTGGAAATGTCTCTGACATTAATACTCATCCCCTGCTTCCTACACTCCACAGATCATTCAAAGTGGGTTCCATGGCTTCTCCTATGTCATGCTCTGATGAATCGTGAAGTTCAAAACACTGATGCCAAGTCTGAGACCTCATTCATCTAACTCTCTAACTCTGTTCCTGTTTGGCAAAAGCAACCCATTCTCCTCACTCCTTTCACTTTCCAAGGATATATCAGATGAGACCTTGCAATTGATATATTTTCGTTGGCTTATTCATTTTCCAAGCCACCTCACAAACGAGGAGGAATTGGCAGCAACCATGTTGCTGTATTGTTTACAAGGAGAATCCATTATAATGGTTGAGAGACATCAGTGTTCATTCTAAGATTCTTGTTTGGGAAGAATGAATTCAAAACCATTTCCTTTCTTCTGTCCTGGATTATCCTGCAACAGCTTAAGAATCTTAGCTATTTCAAAATGTAAGCATATATTTAAAACTTGTACTTCATAAATATATATAATAGTTTCCAATTAAAAATCCTCAGTTTGGCCATCTGATTGTCTATGCATTAGTTATAGGAAATAATTACAAGAAATAATGAAGAAAAGTATTGGAAAAATGGATCTGACAGAGGGACTCTAGGATCTCCTGCAGGAATTTACCCTGTGAGGATAGGGTAGGATAGGATAGATTTACAATTCTATCAAGGTTACTGTAATTAGGGAGCAGTGATTCTCTGAAAGGAAAGTAGAGTTAGAAATGAAGGCTGAAAAGTAACAAATATCAACTATGTCTGGGGAATACAGTTTGCTCAAGGCCAGTTTTACTGACAAGTACAAAGTTATCCCTAATTCATTTACTGAAAACAATATGTTCTGAGGCAAAATATCTTCAGCATGACCTTCATTTTCACATTCTTCAAGGTGGAAGGAACAAAGTAGTACTCTACAGCAAATTTTCTATATCCTTGAAGGCAGAGACTGCCATGCTCATTTTTGCATGTCCCCCATGATTCGCTCACTGACTAAATTCTTCAGCCAAAGTGACTTCCTATGATGACAGCAGGTTACTGGCAAATCTCCACAGAAATATCATCACAGTGAGACCGATACTAAATTAGAACAATGCTATTTGGGTTGATGGGAATTGAAGCCATTTTTCTGGCATATAATAGATCTTTAATCACTATCCTTCAAGAAATTGCCCCTAAAACATCAACTACATTATTATTTCATATAATGTAGTCATGATCACATAAAGGAACTATTTAAAAATTTAAAAAGCTTATTTTTTTGCTTAAAATACAATGTAGAATCCACATTATTTATTAAAACTAATAAAGAAATATTCACTTGGTTAAAAAATATACTTCTTCGCCTGGGACAGAATTCATGAATTAACATAGTTTGAGACCTCTAAAATCAGAGATTCTGCTGAATAATGATTTAGAATGCAGGTATAGGGTCAGATAGGATTAAGAGGTCAAAGTTCCTGTGATTCCCCAATCTTCTGAAACTTTCTTTTTCATACCTATTTTCCTGAGTGATCAGAGGATTCTTTTTTTTTTTTTTTTTTTTTTTTCCCTAGTGTGGGACTAGGGATTGAACCTAGAGGTATTCTACCTTAGAACTACACCACCAGTCTGATTTTATTCCTTATTTGGAAACAGAATTTCACTGGGTTGATGAGAGTCTCACTACTTGTTGAGGCTGTCCTTGAATTTGCAATCTTCTTGTCTCAGCCTCCCAAGTACTGGGATTATAGGCATGTGCCACCACACGTGGCTGGATTCTTCCATTTAAAGGAGAATAATTCATGACTCTCCTACATGATTCACATACTTTCACGAATTTTCTTGGTTGGTTTATTGATTGTCTTCTATAGCAAATGAGTTGATTTCTTTGTATATAGACGTATGTCCTACTAAAGAAGAATGAGGTCACCTAGACCAGAGTGAATAGGATTAACTAGTAATTCACAATAAACTAGACCTAATGTGGGCACTTGGTTGAAAATAGTTGCTTAATTCCTCCAGGAACATGCATGAAAAGTGAATGATAGTCTCATGATTTGAATATAGATTTTCCAAAACCTTGTCTAGACCTCCTCTAAATAAATGAAACTTTCAAAATATTGGTACAAGTGCTTTTTAAAAAAATATCCATAATATAGATTTTGGCAAAGCATTATTTATGTTGAAAGAATAAAATGAAATAGAGAAATAAAATTTGGAAACAGCAATTGACTTGACCTAGGTCTCAGTTGTCCTCTTGGTTAAATGAGCACTGCAGTGTGGAAATGAATGGAGTGATACAGGTTGTACTATTTTCCATAAATGCAGATTATCCTCCTTCCTTTCCCTTCTCTGTTCTCCTTGGTCTTTTTGTTTTTTATATACTTTTTTCCTTAACATTTCTTTGACAGTCTTCATTTTTCTTTTCTCATTTTTAATGACATTTCATTTCAAGGATTTAATGTATATGTTAAAACAAAAAAATTAATCATTCAAAAGGAGAAAAATACTCATATTCTGAAAGAGGGATGTTTTGTTTTGGATACTTTTGTTATTATTTATTTATATTGATATTTTTGAATTGATGAATTTTGGAGTATTTATTGTATCTGATTTAATCCATCAACCAATATTTAACAGATACTGAGTATCATGAAGATCTTGAATATGTCATTTAGTTTTAATTAACTTAAAATAGGTTAATGCAAAATCCAACATATCCTTACATACAAGCAAAAAACTTTACTAAAGATTATATATGAACCTTTTTTTACAGTTGGAATATCTTGATGTAGGCAATATAAGAAGATATTAAAATATCATTTTAATTACATATTAGATTTGTATTGAATAGTATGTCACTTATTCATGTTAAAGAAATCAACATTGAAGTAAGGGCAGAAACAGTATTTATTGAATTTCAGAACAGATTGAACTTGTTCATCACTAGATGGCACTCTAAATTAGACTATGATATACATTTCTTCAAATAGAAGTTACATTACTTCTGTTTTATGAAGAAGATTTCATTGTATGAAGTAAAGATAATCCACTCACTTTTCATATACAAATTTTAAATTGCCCCTTCAATCCATCAGCCATAAATAAGAGAACCTACAACATTAAAAAAATATAGAAAAATGTTTGCCAATATAACAGATTAATAGAAAGGAATACACAGAGAATGATAAGTTTTTGAAAATGCTTTCACAAAGATTTGTTTTTAATAGATAATTTTAGTATATTTCTGTACACTCAAAAATATAGCACATTTTAAAAGATTATGGTTGTAAATATAAAAGATTTACCTATGTTTTAAAAATTGTATTAAGTTTTATTCATAACTAAATATGCAAACATCATAGATACCATGAAAATATATGCACATTTGTTGAAGAATGTATTCCAAGTAAAACATTTGTATGTAGGTTGCCTCAAATATAAGATGAAAACCCATGTAACTCCTGTTTTCTAAGGCTACAAATTCTTCATATTCTTTTTTTCCTGAGGATGATTTTTAGCTTCGTAAGAAGACTAAGCATTTTCTTGTCTTACTTTCACTTATAAGTGATGACATCCATATAAAATGATAAAAATGAACCTTTGGAAATGTGATCCTGATAATTTGAAAAGTATCAGGCCAATGATCCTTTGACCCCAGCATAATTGAAACCATCAACTATTCTCTGTCCAGGGACCTCAGCTGGAATGGTTAGCAAAGGGGCAGTAAGGTGGCTCAGCCTCACATTCAGACTGTCAATTAGATTGCATTAAGAAACACTTCCAGCAGGGCTAATGCCACTGTTGGAGAAAGGCAGTCATTTAAAGACAGCCAACACTTAAAAAATATCCGGTATTAGAAGCCAGTATTTCACATGGAGGAAAGTCAATACAGTTTGCTCTTATGTGATGCTAAGGTCATAACTGCAATTATTATGTAAAAATGGGTTACTCAGAGTATTTTTGGCTTGGCTGATGACTATAGACTTCTTTTTCCAATCCTGACTCCACACTACAGATTGACTCTCTAATTCTCTGGGTCAGATATGTGGGAGAATAAGTACGATCTCCTTCTTTCCCACATCAGAGAATGAAATCCTTCTATAAAATCTCTTTTGTATAAATGAAAAAGTAGAAGCATGTTGCATTGTAGCATAGTTAATTTTTGCTGCATAATTTTTTTGTTATATTAAATGGTAGGGGAGGAATTAGTCATTATTCACACTAATAAATAGGTAATTTTATTCTTTATATTTTGGATTCGGTTAATGTGTTATCCAAAACGAAGATAATTTTGTTACTTTGAAATATATTTTATATATGTATATTGCATAAAGGGAGTTATTATAGCCTCAAACATATTTTATTTAAATGAACTAAACTATTCTAATGTATTATAAAATATAAGGGTGATGAATTTATTTTAGAGTTTTGCTTTGAAATTAACAATTAGTCAGTGTGGATCTACTATGTAAATAATATAATGAGACCAATATTTAAGGAAAATAATATTTTATTAATTATTTGTGGGGTAAAATTTTAAATATTTGCTCAACAACATTATGCATTTCATAATCCAATAAAATATAGTATAAATAAATTGGAAGTGAAGTAAATATGTTATCTTATCTGCCAAAACCCAAGAGCTATGTCCAAAGATAGAATTAAGATATAGATACCAAAAATTAGCAAAAAAATCCCTCATAGATATAATATTGGAGGTTACAAATATCTAATTGAAGCCCAGAATTCTCTCCAAAAACCTCAGGTACATCAGTCCAAAGAGTAAAGCAATTGGAATTAGCAAAACTGGATTTGAATCCAGACTTTCTTCTTGTTAGCTTTGGGAATGATTTAATCTCTAAAAGCTTCATCCTCATTTTGAAATAAGAAAACCATCCCTAAACAATTCCACTGTCAATTGCCTATTTGGCAGAAGACCTAGAACTGAAATGCCTGGAAACCATTACCAAGCATTCATTATATGGATTAACTTCTTCTAAGATATAACCACTTGTTTTTGTGATTGTTCACAAATTCAAGATCAGCTGCATCATTGACTGTTTCAAGCTCTGTCAATTATTATAGCTTATAACATACCATAGATTATCTTAAAAGAGTGGAAACTTGTATTCAAATTACTTTAAAAAATGGCAACTAAATATTGTGTTAATGTTCTGCTCATTCCAAGAGACACTTGAGGCAACTACATATATCTTTAAAATATAGTTGGCTAGGGTGCTTAGTGACTGGTTAGGTTTACCTGTCATAATATTTAGTAAGCATTGTCCAGGAGGCTAATGAATTTATGTTGTATTTTGATTTTAAAAATCAAGCCAATAATGTGGTAATAAAATATGTTATTTTGAATATTTGAAATAGATGAGTACTGAGGCACATATTTATTTAATGTCACTTCCTGTTAGCATATTCTAAGCCTTTGCTAGTCAAACTACAAGTTCACAGAACTGTAGCATCTGTACCATTTGGGAACAGGCAAGAAATGCAAATTTTCAGGAGCCAAATAAACCTACTGCATTTTAGCAATATCTCTAGGTCATTCATAAGTATAACAGTTAGAATCCATGCTAATAACAGTTCTATCCATGCTAATGGGCATGGGTTCAGAATCTGCACAAATTGTCCCTCAATTGCTTGACTCTACTATCATCACTTCAGAGATGACAGAGAACAGCTACCTGTTAGTCAAAGGTATTAATGCTAGCATAAGTATAACTGTCTTTCCTTCATAAATAGAAAGATGGAGCTTATGCAATTCCATTTACAAGACAGTAACCAACTAAATAAGTTCAAAAGATCTTTTTTACTCAAAAAGATAAGTTTAAGAACTGATTTTCCTGAAATGAATCTTTTTATGCATCTGTGTACCAGTGTGTTCCTTCCTGAGAATTGTCTCTAAATATAGACTAAGAGCAATCATATTTTCTCTGTCCCTTTTCGACAATGCCTTTTTTTCTCCCTTTATCCTCCAAAGTATACATACATAGAGTATGATCAAATACATGTAATAAAGAAAATGATCAAAAAAGTTTCAATTTTTAGATTAGTAAAATCTCTTGTTTTAGCCTTGGGCAAAATAATTTTTATAATTATCACTAAATACTTGTGTTTAGTATAATAGTATTGCCAATTGACTTCTCAGTGAGTTATATTTTAATAAACATCTCAATCCTCAGAATTTGATGTTTATCTTCTTTGTACCTTATAGAAATTTATCATAGGTATATTTTAAACACCATTCAGTGATAACAATATATGACATACAGTACTTTGAGAAATTATTAAATGTTGGATACAGTGCTAATCATTTTACCTCCCATACCACTGTGAAATATTTATGGTTATCATATCCCATTTATAGAAGAAAAATAAAGATTCTGAGAAATTAGATATATATATATATACAGAGCTTTAAACCTACTCAGGACACTAATCCCCAAAGCCTTTCTAATAATTACTGTATGACTTACTTCAATTAGAAAAATTATACCTGAAAATTTTTAAATATTTTCCACTGTACTTAAGCATGAATAATATTGAACAATCACAATTTTTTTAAACATTTGGATTAGAATTTTGATAAACATAAAATTGTATATATAAAAAAATAATTAGATGATTGAATTATGTACATGAATTGCATAAAGTCCTTGCATGTATTTGTCATTTGTCCAAATATTTGTTATTCTCTCATGATTGAAGTTTCCAAACATTAGTTTATCCTTCTGCAAGCAGTGAACTAATCCTTCTATTCAATGAAGAGAACCTAAGGTAAATAGATGAATAATTCTGGATAGTATAATATAATTACCAAAATCTTGTCTAACAGATCTAAAATTACACTCATTCTACATATTTAATGCATCAGAGTAGACTTGTCCTAGGTCTTTTGTTTCAACATAGAACTAAAAGGAAGTAGGATACCTGATTTTTATTACTCACTTAATACAAAATAGCTTGTATGGATATATGGGCTGAAAATACTTCTTCTAAATATTATATTTTTATATATTTGTCTTGGAATGAAGAATAATTTCAATCATATCACTTTCATATGGCAACAAATCATATAAGAATAAAATCAACAGCTATATTTGAGAGGAAAATTCATATATGTAAGTATATATTAATAAATTATGACCTGTGTTACTCATCGAAGACTATTTTTATAATTACACTCTTTTGCTTGTATAAGAAAATCTTCAAACAGAGATTAATAGAATAAACACCCACTTTTTTTCTTAGCAAAACAGTCTACTATTTCCTTTAGGAAAGAGTTGGTTTGATATTCAGGAAATGATTTTATATGTTGGCACCGGGTGAAATTCAAATTTCAGAATGACTGTGTCTAACTCACAATAGAAAATATTTTATTAGATTAAAATTCCTATCTACTTTGTAACATTTAATCTAGCAGCTTTTAAGCTATACATTGCTAATAATTTTGAAATATCTTGCAAGTACCTTAATGCTGACTTTATACTAAGAGCAACTTCAATATAGAATTATTATTTTATAATCTGATACATACAATTTGAGATAATATATTATTAAAAATTCGAATAAAGGCATTATTTCACAGGTAAATAAATTGAAACTATGAAAGGTTATCATTAAATAGCAAGTTTTTGCATCTCTTATGCTCCTATAACACATTGAGTATACCTGCATTACCAGACTTTAAATTGTTCCCACAAAAACATAAGCTTCATTAGGGTAAAATCTTTAGTTTTCCCAATCATGTTCTTCATTTTTATCTACTGTTTATATATCTATGCTCATATAAAACCATTTTTTAAAATTCTGACCACATCATTAAGATATATACTCAAGTCAAATGGCACAATACATTTTGCATATTATGAGTACCTACTACATTGTACACAGTGTAAAACTATTTATAGATAAAGAAAAATAGAATGTTTTATATTTATAGCCTGTATCCCAGAGTTTATGAAGTCCTCAATTTTTTTTTTTATATTACTAACTAGCAATGTAGCATGTAACAATTAAATTAGTCTATGAGTACTCTAATTTGTGAATGTAAGGGTTGAGTTTGAAGACTGGTCAGTTTAATACCAATAATCATGAACTTTATGCATAATTATGTAGCAGTTTTCATAAAATACATTAAGAGCTTTTTCAGGAAATAACTTAGAGAGAAATGCAAATTATAGAAAACATGGCTTTAATCCTTGAAAATTAGAGTCCAAATTAAATTATATGTAACAAAATTGAAAGAAGTTATATGCTGATCGAAAATTTTTATAAGTAATCATGCTTAACTTTCAAATATGAAGCAAATTCTAATTTAATTTACTTAGACATAGAAAGCTCAAAAGGCAAAGACCTACAGAATATGCTAGTAGAGAAAAAAAATACATTATGGCCTATGAGTTACTTACAAAGCACTATTCAAAATAAAAATAAGCAAAAATCACTTGGATAAAAATGCTCAATTACAACTGATCTCTTGGGCCCATTTATTATAGAAGCTGCTGTTTTTAGTAGAAAAGCAACTACATCTTCTAAAAATGTCTATTACCCAGTCACATGTAATTTATGATTTTTGCCACCTTTCCAACAAGAAGAATCACTGACTTCTCATAAGTTTTAAGTTTTCTTTTTTTCTGACTATACTAAAAGAATAAGATAAGTGACTTCTATGACAAGATCATAATAATAGCAACCAATAAAAGCAATCCTGAGCAAAAAGAAAAAAGCTGGAGTTACCACAATATTCAATTTTTAATTATATTACAAAGACATAATAAAAATTTAGCATAACATTGGCATAACAACAGACATGTAGACCAAAGGAATAAAACAGAAAACACAGACAAAACTACATCTACAGTGGCCCAATTCTTTAAAAAGAAGCCAAAAACATGCTAGATAAAGACAGGCTTGTTAACAGAGGGTACTAGGAAAATTGGATATCCATGTCTAGAACAATGAAACTAGACCCCTATCTCTCACCCTCTAAAAATGTCAGCTCAATTTGCTGATCAGTTCTATAAGTTTTTTGCCTGACTTTGTTGGGTCTTCTAGGTATAATATCATGTCATCTGCAAAAAGGGATAGTTTTAGTTCTTCTTTCCCTATTTTACCCCTTTGATTTCTTTCTCTTGCCTTATTGCTCTGGCTAGAGTCTCAAGTACTATGTTGAACAGAAGAGGTGATAATGGACATCCTTGTCTTGTTCCTGTTTTTAGTGGGAACTCTTGCAGTTTTCCTCCATTTACTATGATATTGGCTGTAGGTCTATTGTATATTGCCTCTATGATTTTGAGGTATGTTCCTTCTATTCCGATTCTCTGCAGTACTTTTAGCATGAATGGGTGTTGGATCTTGTCAAATGCTTTCTCTGCATCAATTGAGATGATCATGTGATTTTTGTCTTTGAGTTTGTTTATATGGTGAATTACATGGATTGTTTTTTGT
>PVLC010013893.1:0-40413 GCA_004027655.1 Graphiurus murinus
TGGGCATTTCTGTGAATTGATTTCGTGTCCCACAGACTGGGAAAATGGAGGCCAAGGGGCATCTGGGATGTGATTTCTTGTTGGTGGGTTTTACCTTAGCCGCTCTTCTTAGTTACCTGAAGGTAGAGATTTGGCAGCGTTATAAATGAGAAGAGTCAACAATTCTGTTTCTTCAGTCTCACTGTTGTTAATTCTTTGGTCATTTTACCATGCATGCCCTGGTCCCTACCTCTGAGCTACACTCCCAGCTCTATTTTATTTTTTATTTGGAAATGGTCTCACTAAGTTGCAGAAGATCTCACTAATTTACTGAGGCTGGCTGAGAACCTGTGATCTTCCTGTCTCAGGCTTCCAAGTATGGGGATTACAGGTGCGTGCCACCATACTCAGCAGGAAGCAGGTTCTTAAGCTCTCAGAGTTGATTCTACCTCTGGGCCAAAGAAGGAATCCCCTCCATTGTGCTCTGGCTCACCAGCCACCCTGTCCTTGCCCATGTTCCCCTAGCAACAGGAAGTGCATTCTCTTGAGTGCTCATTCTTTCAGTGCCAGAGTGCTCCACTAGCATTTCACATCATCATAAGAAGAAGGGTACATACAGGACCACAAGATGTGAACAGAAGGAATTCACATTCACATAACTCATGACACAGTATGTTGTTACAACTGTTTGACTTTATTATTGTTAATCTCTTATGGTGATTAATTTATAATTAAACTTTGTCCTAGGTATGCATTATAACAAATAATAGCATATATAAGGTTTGGTAACATCCACAATTTCAGGCATCCACTGTGGGTCTTGGAGTATTTGCCCAGCCGATAAGGGGGAACTGCAGTACAGATGTGGGTGAGTAGATATCAAAGCAAGGAGCTGGACCCACAGTGCTTTGTTCAGGAAAGTGGCTTTCATTAGCTTACTCACCAGGCAGCACCTGCTGTGTTATATAGCATGGTCATGAATTAACAATGTGCTACGTTCCTATTAGGTTATGTTAGAAACCCAAGTTAAGGAAGAAGAACAGCTGGCAAGCATGTTCCCACTGTGCAGCCTCTGACCCCAGTGACCAGAGTTGGGTCTGTGGCACCAACTGCATAGGGCCATTTTGTGGGATGTAGGTCCCCCATCCCATTCACCCTGGAAAGAGAATGTGTCTTCTGGCACCGCCTTCTGCTTGTGCTGTCGGAATAAGAAAAGTGGCTCTAGTGTGTTCTTTCCGCTTCCTCAATTTCATGTGAAATGATTTTACTTTATGACAGTGAGTGCTCCCGTAAGCGTCTGCCTGCAGGGTTTGTACAGGGAGCCGGAGAAGGATGAAAAATGCGTCCGAGGTTGGCTTCATCAGGATGTGAAATTGACTGTGAACAATGTGATTTATTAAGGATCACTGTTGGTGCTGGTTGAAATGTGCACACGGCACCTAGCAAAAGACTCTTGCTCAGGATGGCAGGAAGCTCCCTGAGGGCAGTCCCAGCCACCCCCTTCCTCTGTCTCCCTGCTGAATCCCCTGCAGAGGCTCAGGCCATAGCAGGGGCCAAATCACTGTGGCTTTGACAGTTCTAATAAAGAATCATCCAGGCACTGGGGACACGCTCTGCAAATGCCCACGCCATCAATTAGGCAGTAACCAAGACAAAGCATGTAGGAACACTCACTGTTTCTCCATCCCCGTCATAAAGAGGGAAAAATGGAGGCCCCAGGAGATGGGTAGCTCAGATTAATTAGTGGTGGATACAGTCTGAAAAATACAAACGTGTTGCTTCTTCCTGCATGTTATGTTGGGCACCAGGAGTAGGGGGGTGATATGAGTCTTAGAGGCTGGGGAGTTAAAGGAAGAGAGGCCTTGCTAGGAGCAGAGGCCTGGTTTGAGCCTTCTCACCACCCGGCCTGAAGCAAGTTACTGCTTCCTGAACTTTGGTGGCCAAGTGTGCCTTAGAGTCACACATGCCTGAGTTCCAAGTGTAGCTCAATGACCAATTTGCTGTTAGACCTTAGGCAAGTGACTTCACTCCTTTGAGGCTTATCTACGAGAGCTAAGAAATGGGGCTGCCTGATAAGGTGGTTGTGAGACCAAAATGTGCTGAGTAAAGTACCAAGGAACACACCCTCAGTAAATGTCTGTCTCCTCTGCCTGTAATAGGGCAATCTATTTAGGAACAGCTCTGTCCATAGAAAGCCCCTCCCTCAGCCTTCTGTAGAGTTCCCCTAGAATAGACCAAAGTGTGGTCTCTGAACCAGCAGGATCCACATCACCAGGCAGCTTGTTAGAAATGCACATTCTCGGGCTTGCCCCAGATCCGCATCAGAAACTGTGGGGTGGGGCCCTGTAGTCTGGGTTTTTACATGCCTTCTAGATGATTCTGATGCAAGCTGCCGGTTCTAGGGTTTCCTGCTTCAATTCTGGACACACAAGAATCTCCTAATCCTTTCTTCTCATGAAAGTATATTAAAGATAGCTGAGCATTTTTTGAAAAACACTGAGGCCTTAAAACCTGGGTTTGAGTCCCAAATCTGTATATACACTTATAACTATATGCATATAATGCTTGAAAATAAAATCATTCTGGGGAAAAAAAAAACTGTACGAAGGTAAGAAATTATTTTTAGAACCCTGAAGTAGCAAGAGTCTGTTCTTCAGTTTCTGTCCATATTTCTTATGTGTTTGGAAATAGGCCTAACAGTTTATAGGCTTAGAAGCCCGGGCAGCTTTGCTCTGCCTGTGTGTCTCTCCTTCGATAAGCTAGCCAGCCTTCTGACGGGAAAAAAGACTCATACTCTGTAGCTTTATTAAAGTTAAAGCTCTAAATTTAGCTCCGGAGGAAGGGCTGCAGGCTGAGGACCATTGATGAATGGTTCCAGGATATCTCTGGGTTGCTACAACAAGAGTAAATAAGATTTAAATAAAGTACCTTATCATTTCCACTATCAGATTGGAACAGTGTTAAACATAAAGTGCTGTCGGGAGCCAGTGATTTTAATGAAGGCAGTGTGCATAAAGTTATCTGAATAATTGACAGAATGATGGTAATAAACCTGGCGGGGTGGTGTTTCTCAGGTTTGTGCCAGCACCTAGGCCTGGGGTCTGATGTATGAGCTAAGTCTCTAAGGGAAGAAACACTCATCCTCCAGTGGCCTCAATGTAGAAAATGTCACCAAAGCAGGGCAATCCAGTTGTTCCTTGACATATGACGGGGTTACATCTTAATAAAACCACTATAAGTGGAAAATATTTTAAGTAAAAAATGTATACTGAACAGTATAACTGAACCTAGCCTACTTAGAACACTTATACCCACCTGAAGTTGGGAAAATCACCTAACACAAAGCCTATTTTATAATTGAGTATTGAAGATCTCATATAATTTATTGGAAACTATACTGAAAGTGAAAAATGGAATGGTTATATGTATATACTTTCACATCACCATTAAGTTGAAAAATAAACAAGTCAAATGATTGGTGAGGATAATCTGTATATGCATAGGGTAGGAGGTTGGTATTCAAAATATCTAACCAATGGTAAGGCATGGTCGTAGACCAGTTGATTGGCAAAGATGGTGACAAATGCAGGAACGGATACTCAAGGGCTCTGCAGAGCCAGCTGTTATCTCTTTTTTTGTATCAAGAAAAGTTGTGAAAAAGGGAATGGAACCAAAGCTTTTACTAACTAGTGAGTAAATATTTGTTTTAAACATCAATTTAGTCTCCCTGTGTGCACCAGCTGGATGTCAGCCCTGAGGGCACAGCCTGAGGCTATGATTGGGGTCTGTGAGAGAATTTATTCTTTGGCCCCCAAATTCATCAGTCACCAAGTTCCATGAGTCCTTCTGCAACATCTCTTAGAATCTCTTCATTCTTTTTTTCCAACCAAACAGGTATCTCAGAGCCAGCCCATTCATAAAGGCCCTCCAAGGAGGTCCCAATTTATCCATTTTAACCGTAATGCATAGGTGGGCTATAACATATGCCCATGCACCCCCAGGAACACTGGTGACATGTCTGGATCATAATATGTCCTTCACTTTTGCAGACTCTGCCTTTGACCAAGTAGCATTAGCATTGAGTGTGAACCCTGTTTCCTATGTAGCCTGGTGGTTCTCAGGAGTGAGGGGAAGCTCCTCTTTTACTTTCTTAGAATGGCTTTAAGTCACTGGATGACATTACTCCATGGGCAGAAAGTGAGAGTCTATCGGTCCAGCTGTAGGGACCCAGGAATGAGGATGGTTACAGTGTTCAATGCTCAGGAAAGCTGTAAACCAGCAGGGGGATGACTGGGCAGTGGGTGAGCTGCAGGGACAGCAGGCAGCAGCGAGCCAGGGCTTCTGGCTAGAAAACTTGCCTGGGTAGATAGAAGGAGGATGCTAGAGCATTGTGGATGGTAGATAATGGTGGACTAAAAATAAATACTAGGGGACAGAGTGACAGTCTTCAAACTATTCTCCAAACAAGATTCAACCTGACACCCTAGGCTTAGCATGCGGGTTTGGTGGGTCCTTTCAGGTAGTGTGGCTTTGAGTCAGTATATGCTTGAAATACAGTACCAGGATCTGCTAGCTGTGCAGTCCATAACAAATCGTTTACCTTCAGAAGCCCCCATTGTCTTTACTCTCTTCAAATGAGGTAGTCATTTATACCTCAGACTGACAATTATCCAAGACTTTGTGTAACTTTTGTAAACTGTACAGTGGATCGCATATTCTTTGGAATCTCTTTGTACGTGGACAGTGACGGTGGTGCTAAGTGGCTGAGAGGCAAAGCAGGAAGGAGGAGTCCCAGCATAGCTTGTTCATATACTGGTCACCAGCCCTTTTCTTCTAGGAATGGTTCCCAGTAGGATGTGGCTTTTGCAAAGGCTCTGTTAGAGCCAAGATGGCAGTGTTGCCCAATTTGACAGCTGAGTGAGCCTTTGATGGAGTAATTGATAGCTCCAGCACGATTCAGCAGCTCCATTAACTCCTCTCCCATTAGGAGGGATTGATTTCTTCACGGGATAGAGATTTGTGCTGAATCAGCTGTGGCAACTTTCCCTCTGCCAAACCCATCTGTGGGGTGGAGAAAGGTTCTTCCAGTCCTTCTTCTCAGTGAGAGAAGGCATGATTAGGGGAGCCCAGTGTTTGATCCTACACTCAGCAAGTCCCCTCCCTTTAGGGAGATGAAGGACTGAAGACCTGTCATTTTAAAAAGGAATTGTACTTTCCTATATCTTTTGTTTGAACACCTTGAGGCATATATAGCTAGGACATTGCAGCCTGTGCTACACATCTGTGATTTGCTAATGTCCCTGTTGTGGTTGGGATCTGGAATGTCTCCTAAAGGCTCATGTGTTGAAAGCCTTGGTCCTCTGCATTAATGTTCAGAGGTGGAGCTTTGGTGAAGTGATCGCATCATGAGGGCTCTGAATTAGTCAGTGGATTAACCCATTGAGAGCTGAGTGCGCTACTGGGAGGTAAGACCTAATTGGAGAAAATAGGTCACTGGGGACATATCCTGGAAAGGTATTCCTTGTACCTGACCCCGCTCTCTCTCTTCCTTTTTTCCCCTCCTCCCTTCCCTCCCTCTTTCCCTTCCTTCCTTCTTCTCTCCCTCTCCCTCGCTTCCTGCCTGCCATGAGGTGAACAGCTTTCCTCTGCCCTGCCCTTCTGCTATGATGTTGCTGTCTTGCTACAGGCCTAAAAGCAGTGGATCCAGCTGATCATATGCCAAAGTAAATCCTCTAATTTATACTTTTATTGGTGCATCGCAATTATACATCACAGTGAGATTCAATGTGATACAACCGTGCATGCACACAGCTCTTTCCTTCCACATTCCACCTGGCTTCCCCCTCCTCCCTTCCCATATGTGTTAGTGAGTATACTTCTGTATATTGCCATGGTATTATTTGAACTGTTTGTTTCCTCAGTCCTCCTTTTTTTCCCCTCCCACTATTGTACTGGTCACTCTCCGCATTATCTAAAATCCCTCATTTCCTATTTTCTGTCTAGTTTCCGCATATGAGAGAGAACATATGGCCCTTGGCTTTCTGAGCTTGGTGGATATCACTTAGCATAATCTCTAGTTCCATCCATTTTCCTACAAATGACATAGTTTTGTTCTTTATGATTCAGTAGAATTCCATTGTGTGTATCTACCACATTTTCTTTATCCACTCCTCTGTTAACGGACACCTAAGTTGGTTCCATAATTTAGCTATCATGTAAATTTTTCCAACTTTGTTTTTCTCAGGTACTTGTCATAGTTGTGCAAAGCTGGCTCCAACCTAATTTTGCCTTTAATCGTTTTAATGCCAGTATTATGAAAAACTAAATAATGCACACTCACATGCATCCATTCAAGATATACTACTGAATGAATTCTGCCACTTGTATACACCCTTGAAACTGTTCTCACAATCAAAACACAAACATCATCATCCCAGAAGGTTCCCAGTGCCCCTTTACAGATTATCCCTCCCTGTACCCCAGCTCCAGGTAACCACTGGTATGCTTTACGTAATTCTAAACTAGTTTGCTTTTTATATAAATGGAATAATATAAGACACATTATTTTTCCAAGGGCTTCTTTTGCTCAGCATAATTTTATTGTAGTAAATGATATGTAACAAAGTGCAATTTTAACTAATTTTTGGTATAAGTTCAGTTTCATTAAATAAATTCACATTATTATGCAACTATCACCCTCCATCTCTGGAATAGTTTTCATTTTCCAAAACTCAAACTTTATAGCCATAAACACTAATATCCCATTCCTCTTATCTTTTCTGTCCCCATGAATTTAACTACTCTGGGTACCTCATAAAAGTGGAATATATATTTTTTCTGTCTGATTCATTTCACTTAATGTAAAGTCTTCAAGGTTCATCTATGTTACAACATGAGTCAGAATTTACTTCTTTTTAAAAGCTGAATTATATCCCGTTGGATATATATACCACATTCTATTTATCTCCTCATTTGTCATGGATGCTTGGGTTGCTTCTACCTTTTGGAAATTGTAAATAATAATGCTGTGAACATGGATGTCTCTTCTAGTTTAACTTTTGGAGGAGCCTCCTTACCCTTTTCCACAGTATGGCTGCACCCTTTCACAACATTGCATTTTATTGATTAATTATTATGGAACTGGGGACTGAACCCAGGGGCATTCTACCTCTGATATACACACCCAGCCCTTTTAAAATTTTTTCTTGTTTGTAAACAGGGTTTTCATAAGTTGCTGAGAATCTCGCCAAGTTGCTGAGGCTGGTCTCATACCTGCAATCCTCTTTGTTTCAGCTTCCCAAGAACTGACAACATTGCCTTTTAAAGTTTTTCATTAGACTTGCTTCTTGTTCTGATTATCCCATCACTTTATAGAAAACACATCCTTTGACTTTTCATGGCCCTGTGTGATGATGGACTTTTCCTTTGTATTCAAACCTCTACCTTTCCAGTACTTTCAGACTTATTTAATTGTTCAGAGAATTGCTTGGCCATGGCAACCTCAGCAAAATTACACCACTTAATTTCTCTTAGCTCTTGCTATTTCCCTCTGTGTTGTACTTGTATCTCATTAGCTATAGTTATTATACAACTCACTGATACCCTATTAACAATATCATGATACACCTACCTACATCCTATTATCTCCGTCTATTGTGCTATCTATATTAGTCTTCTTAATTGAATCTATTGTACCATACATCAGACTTATCTGCATTTAGCTCTATCTGCCGAACAATCTTTCCTATTAACTGTATTGCCCAATCCTTTGTAATGGTGGTCTGACTTGCTAGCAACCCATTCATAATCTCTTCAATGCTGTTTGGCTATGATCTATGAAAACTCTTCAGTCATTTAGGTCTTGTTAGGTCAAGGTATCAAAATCATTGACTCTGAGAACCCAACCTTGAATGTGCAGAGGATGTAGAGGGCTTCCATCCTAAAGTTCTGTCTTAGGAAGGCTCATTTCCTTTGACCAATGCTGCAGTGTCCAGCAGGCTGTGTAAGCCACATTAATGGAGAGAGTGAGTGAGAGTGTGAGTGTGTGCCGAGGGGTTGCCCAGTGCAGGAAAATGATGGGAATGGGAATTGGGAAGTGAGCAGACAGGTGAGAAGAGAGATTATAGAAGGGGAAGACAACAGGGAAAGGCTTCAGGGAGAGAGGACTGCAGGGGGAGGTCAGTGTTCCTTTGTTAGAACAGAACCCTTTTTGACACCATCTTTGTTGTGCTGACTGACAAACCTGCATGACTGTGCCTTGTAGCAGCCTTCAGAATACTGCCACAAAGACAGCACTTCCCTGTGATTTTCAGTTTTGCCACTCTGCTCTCATCTGGACTCTCAGCAGGAGGAGGCTCTGTCCCAAGCCCACTTCTACCTTCTTGGGCCACATCCATGCTTGATTTGCCCTGCCTCTGTCAGACCTTGTGCTTATAGGCAAAAATAGGGTGATCTTAGGGTCTCGGACAGGGCCAGGCACACAGTCAGTGCTCACAAAGTGTTTTTTCCTCATCATGTGTCTTACTCCTGAGTATAGGAAGGGATAAGGAGTCCTTGCTGTTAACCGTTTGATAAACCAGGACTACTGTCTATAGGAACACTATACATTAAAAAGGTCAGTGAATTGTATATATGTGATAAAATTCTGAAGTGGGCCTATGTTAATCTTTTTCATTTCTAAAACACTATTTTTAAAAACTCACAAATCTGTGATCATATTTTATTTACATACTTTTAAAAAATAGAAACTATTTTGAACTCCTTTGTGTAGACAAGGACACTGACACCCTACTGTGATATCCCAGTACAGTCAGGATATAAGCTCCTACCTGCTTCTCTGGATGGCATATATGGTGAGAGCAAGGAGAATTTTCAGAATCTAGCTATGGCACACACTAAAGGTAATTGTGCTTTACCTCTGGCTGGTATTGGGGGCATTCCTCCTTCCCCATTCTACATGATGGGCAGAAGCTTTCTCAGGGACATCTCATAACAACTACAGGTGTTAAGCACAGCTGTGCAATGCCCCGGACCCAGCTTTGTGTAAATGAAACACCCCATTTGCCCACCTTCACAGCAGGCCTCTGTGTTTACCAAATACCCATTGATGTCTCACCCCAAACACAGCTGAAGTCCAGGCATGCTTTCTGTGCTCACATCCCCTCCCCTCATCTTGCTCCCTAACCCTACTGGGGAGCAGGTGTTGACTGGTCCCCTGATTTCTGTGTCTGAGCCACAGTAGAGAGAGATCTAAGGGGCTTCAGGTAGGATCCCTTTCTTGACTCCCCCTCTTGAAACCTGGGGAAAGCACTTTGTACTAGTATGAATGGTATCCCCTCCAAATTCATGTGTATCTGGAATCTCAGAATGTGACTTCATTTGAAAATAGGGTCTTTGCAGAGAGAAAATCATCATAGGAAGTCATTGTGGATTTAGGATCAATGACTGGTGTACCTATAAGAAGAAGAGAAGACACAGAGAAGGTGTAGATAGAGATTGGAGTTACAGGGCCACAGCCAAGGGAGGCTAGGACCCACCAGAGGCTGGAAAAGACCAGAAAGGATTCTCCCTCGGAGCCTTTAGAGGGAGCATGGCCTAAAAACACCTTGGTTTGAAACTTCTGGCCTCCAGGACTATGTGAGAATATATTTCTGTTGTTTCAAGCCAGTGAATTCACGTATTTGGTATGACAGTCATAAGAAACACATATATTGTCCAACTAGCAGCTGTGAGCTGACCCCTATAGGGCTGGTTCTAGAACTACTTCTCTTGCCTGTAAGGCCTGGGAAAATTCTTATAGTAAGCCAGTCTAAGGAACAAAATGAACCAGGAGTAGGAGGAATCTTGGGGCTTGACCCCCTCCCCCATTGCAAATTTAATCTTGCTGGTTAAGACTTCTTTACCCTCATACAAATCTTCTTTATAAGGACACTAGTAAGTTGCCGTGTCCCTAGTTTTATGTTTGAGATTAATTTAACTTGCTCAAGGTTATACAACTGACAAATTGCAGAACCAGGATTTGAACTTGTGTTTCATCTTACATAAGAGCCTACACACCTCACCACTATGTTGTAGTGACTTCCTCACATCCTAGTAATAATAATAGCAGCCAATGGCTGAAACAGCAAGAAGATCGTCTGCCAGGGTTGTTGGAGCTCTCAGAGGTTTCCCACAGGCTCTTTCCTACTCCTGCCCCTACCCACCTGCCCTGTCCCTGAACAGCAGCCCTATCACATGATTTTTCTTGAGCTATGATATTCACACTCAGATGGTTTCTGTAGTGGCTTGTCCTTGTCCCTTCCCACCTGCAGAATGTTTCTCATCCCAAATGGCTCAGTTTAATTGTGTTCTATAAATTCCGCTATCTAGCACCCACTACACAGATCATAAATCCAACTGTGTGTACTTGACTTCCCCAAGATGGAATGGGAATGTCTTTGACACAAGACTGAGTCTTTTGATTTTGGCCTCTGGTATCTTCCACAGCACCACTGGCTCTCCAAAGTCCCCAACAAGAGTTTGAGTAAGTGAAGCCGGGCTTGGTGGTACACACCTGTAATCTCAGTACTTGGAAGGCTGAGACGGGAGGATCGTAAGTTCCAGGCCAACCTCAGCAACTTAGCGAGACCCACACAGCAACTTAGTGAGACCCTGCTTCAAAATAAAAAGGAAAGGGCGTATACTTCGGAGGTAGAATACCCCTGGGTTCAATTCTAGTATCCTCCCAAAAACCATTTGAGTAAGTGAAAAACACAGAAGACATGATCATTAAATAATAAATGCTCAGCAGAAAGGGATATGAATTTTTAAGAAATAAGAATGGATATTCTAAGACAAATATTTATAGAAAGAATTACTAAAATCATTGAGTTTTGAAATCAAATATTTAATGTAGATCCTTTTTTCTCTGTGCTTACAAATGTCACTCAGTTCAATGTAATGGTCAATCTATATTTTAAGATTTACTGTGAAACTCATGGACATTTCTTTCAGTTTTGATTATCATCTAAAGTTTTAGTTCTCTAAGTACATATTCTTTAAAAGCTTGCCCTGTTCTAAATGTCCCCCCCCTTTGTGATAACACAGTCCTTGTTTTATGCTGATCCTAATGGGAATGAAGGACTCCACTTGCTGGGGTTCCAGTGAAAGCACGATTTCCAGGAGTTGAATCTTATTATATAAAATGATGCCTGTGTTGCCTTCTCTGTAGGGGATAATTTGCCCAGGTGGTAGGTCCTGCTCAGAAATGTCTAACTACTTTTCCTTCTTTGTCCTCCCCCTACAGGCTGGCCTTGGGTGACCCTCTCTGTCCTGGGATTCCTGTACTGCTATTCCCATGTGGGCATTGCCTGGGCGCAGACATACACTGTGGACTAATGGTGCCGGGCCCAGGCTAGTCTTTGCTAACAATCTCCAAAGCAAATGGTACTTCACCTTGACCTCCCACTCCAAGATAATCGCAAATGGATTATCTCCTGCTCATCTTCTGTTGAAGATACCTCACTCCAGCACTGGCAGCTTAAGTTCTTAGAAAATTTACAGCAAAATAAGTCTCTAAGGCCTCAAAGTTAGAAGATTTCTACCCCAACACCGTCAGTTTCCTATTGAGTAAACCAAGGTTCAGGGTAGTAGATTGTCTTGCCCATCTATACGTAGTGACATTTTAGTCTAGAACCCAATCCCATTGGCCCTTTGAGTTCTTTCTTCTTTACCAAGAATTAAATGTAATGAATATTTTTTGATTGAGCACAGAAATCCCAGTTAGTGATAGGCCTATCCTCTACTGGGTATTTCTGAAATATTTTAGTGGTGTTTGGGTGACCCATTTCCCATGTCCTGCAGGGTGGGCTCTAGAACTAGTAATAGAGATTGATCTTCACACTTCAGCTCCTCAGAAAGGAAGCGACAAAACCACAGTTGTATTTCCAATGATCTAGTCAAAGAAGATAGAAGCAGTATAGCCACACAATTCACAATTGCCAAACTATGGAATCAGCCAAGATGTGCATCAACAGATGAATGGATTATAAAACTATGGGATATGTACACAATGGAATTTTACTCAGCCATAAAGAAGAACAAAATAATGTCATTTGCAGGGAAATGGATGGAACTGGAAAACTGCTAAATGAGATTAGTCAGTCACAAAAAGTAAAAAAATTGTATGCTCTCCCTAATATGCAGAAGCTAGGAAGAAAGTGGGACATAAGAGGGACTCTAGACGAAGGAGAAACCATAGATGAGCAAAGAAGGTAACCTAACTGAAGATGATGGGGAGAGGAACACCCTAATGCACATGATGTACTTTCACACACATATCAAAGTCAATCACTAAACTGAACTTGAGAAGGAGAGAGGTCGAGGGAATGGGGAAAGGTTAAATGAGAAATGTGTACATGTATGCCTTTACCAGCTTGTACCTAACAAAGATGTATGATTACAATGCACCAATAAAAATGTAATTAAAAAAACAGGAGGCAAGGGAGATATTTGGAAAATGATGATAGAAAAGGTCAAAAATATAATTGTTAAGGGTAAAATGTATTACAGTAATATTGATGAGACCAGGAAATGTTTTCCCATCTAGCCACTTAAATTCAGGGAAATAAGTAACTGTTTTGTTATGCTGAAGCATTTGACAATGTCAATAGCACCTTTCAGAAATTTGTTTTTCTGGTTAAAAAAGAAATATATCCTCACTGTAAGGAAATTAAAACATCCAGAAGAATAATAAAAAAGACAATGTATATTAAAAAAGAAGCAGTATTGTGATATACCAATGAATTTTTGCCCAAGGAGACCAGTGATTTGAACTTCATCAGGGTAATTTGCATTTGACTGTTCCTGAGATTTGCAGAGGTGTGTAAACATGGGAGTTCCTCTGACAGTTGTCTCCCAATAAAGAAGCAGAATTTAAAAGCCAGAAAATGAGAGAGTATCCACAGATGGGTGCTATCAAACAAGTCACAGAAGGTAAGAATGGCTTCCTGTGGTCTCATGTGCTCTGTCCACCCAAGTGCCAAGGGTCATCATCCTACTAGGTAGCTTATACTCAGTGGTTTATGTTGCCTCATTTTGATTCAAATAAAATGGAACTATTTTGGCAGGTGTGGTGGTGCACTCCTGTAATCCAAGTACTTGAAAGGCTGAGACAGGAAAATTGCAGGTTCTAGACCAGCCTCAACAATTTAGAGGAACTCTCAGCAACCTAGCAAGACCTCATTTCAAAACAAAAAATAAAAAGGACTGGGGTGTAGTTTGGAGGTAGAGCCCCCCCCCCCCCCGGTTCAGTCCTTAGTACTACCAAAAAAATTTTTTTTCTAGAATTAGTTTGAATATTTTTGAGGAAAATGTTTATAATCTAATTTCTCCAGAAAGATGGCAGATAGGCCACCAGTGGTCCCATGTAGTAATAATTTAGAATATTTCTGTTTGAACCAGATGTAGCGGCACATGGTTGTAATCTCAGTACTTGGGAGACTGAGACAGGAGGATCACAGGTTAAGGCCAGCCTCAGTAATTTAGTGAGACCCTATTTCAAACGAAAAAACAAAGTAGTCCAAGGTAGAATGCCCCTGGGTTCAATCCCCAGTACCACAAAAAACAAAAAGAAAAGAGTATTTGTTTGGCTTCAAGTTTTTATTGTTGTTGCTTTTTAGTGGGAGTTGGATGAAGAAGCTTTACCATTTAAACCTATAGTGATCTAATTTTGGGAGAACTTACAACATCCCATGTACATAAATTATCATTGAGCAATAATTAAATGAAAGATTCACTTGGACCTAGTACTGCCTCATCTTTGTTACATGGCAATGTTCTTGGGTTTTGGCTGTGGTTATCAACTCTGTTACACTTACACTCCTAGGATGCAGGACCAATAATCTTGTTAACTTCCTTTCTTCCTAGCCTTTCTGCTTGGAAAAGAGATAGGAGGAGGCCAAATATTGATGACCTGGTATGGACAGAGTGTGTTGGCTAAAACAGATTAGCTCAAAGAGGGAAAGACAGACCTGGCAGTAGTAGCCTCAGCAGTTGGTTTGGTAAAGGAGGAAACCTAGGGCAAGAGATCCCAGGGTGCTGAGAATTTTCTTAAGGAGGGAAAGAGGCTGAGGGCGGCATGGAAGAGAAGTGAGCACTCAAATGCTCAAATGCCTGCACTAGAATTTCCTGGACTAATATCTAATCAGGATTTGTGGTTAACCAGAGTGAATTTGCCTGAAGTTTACTTGGAAGGAAAGAGCTCACTAAGAAAGTGTAAAAATGATTGTAGGGAAGTGTCTAATGTGTGTACATACATAAGTAACACAAAAGATTTTGAGCTCTTTCTTCCAAAGAGGCCATTTATATAAAAACAGCTTTATTCATTTACCAAACTATGCTGGAAGAGGCAGTATAGTTTGAAAGCAATAATTCTGAATTTCTTTTAAACCATATGATTCAGAATGGTTCTCAGGAATTAGTAAATTATTACTCTGTTTAGCTCTCTATTTGAAGGCTGATTACCCAAATCTGTAGATTATCTGGGGCCATTGTTTTCTTTAAGCTCTTACTGCTCCCCAGCTATAATGTAAAAAAGAAAGTACTTTTCTCTACATGCATATGAACTAAAATCCTGGAATTGCTTTAAACAAAAGACTTTCATGGTGCCTGGGCCTGCAGAGCAGTTCCAGCTGAGGAGTATTAGACACGTCATCAGCCCTGGACAACTGCAGGCAAGGTGCTGGGGAAAGGCTAGACAAGGTCTCAAGGCCACTTCCAGCTTCAGGGTCTTCTGACCCCAAACTCACTGTGTGAGCCCAGGGTATCCCCAAAGAGGGAAGACATCTGAAGGTCAGTGGAACCTTGGTCTTCTGATTAATTCTTAGAACCATGAAAGAAAACTTCAAAGTACTATGTTTATAGATTAACTTATTTGAGGTAATGGAAGAAAGCCATTTGCTCCATTAAAGACTACAGGGCAAAAGGGAAAATATACCAATTATGTCTATAATGATCTATGTATTAGAATAGCAATTGAGAGTGTGGAGGAGGAATGGTTTTCCCTTGGAGAAATTGAGACTGCTTACTTTATCTAAAATAGTAACTATCTAATATTAACTATCTAATATTAACTATCAGAAATCGACCGTAATATAGTGGTTTTACTTTTAGCAGATATACTGGAACATAGCCAGACAATAGGTTTCACTTCAGTGTGGCCAAAATGGAAGCCAAATCATCTTGATTGTACTGGACTTCTCAATGTAGTACTTCTCAGTACACGTCTCTCTGAGGCCTTTCTTTAGGCAAATCGTTTTATTTTAAAACTCTTTTCAAAAATAGTTGAAGCCTATTCAGCACCCAAAATGTAATATCTGTGTGTTAGCTCTGTATTACTAGTCCTTTTGACTAATTTTTTTAAAAATCATATTCACAAATACAAATTGTTGTCACAACTAAAATATTCAGTGTTTCATTAGGTAATGCTTTTGAAATGTCATTCATTTAGAATTTTGAATATGATCACCGTTATTTTATTATGCTTTTCTGCAATATAATTAAATAACTGGAGGATGGGGGAATGTCATTAAAAATACCATATCCATACTGTAGCCTTATGAGATAAAACAGAGGACTGCATTGGCTTTTACATCACATATTCCTCATCCCAGAATTAAGTTACATTGTCTGTAAAAGGAGACATGCCATTTTTGAAATGTAGTCCATTGGGTATTAAATAAGAACTCATGCTGGCAGTATTGTGGAGTCTTGCCATGAGCAAGAAGTAATACCTATTAAAATAGCAGAACTGAAATCATGTTGGTGGTGTAGGACTATTTAGTTTAGGGCAAAGAATCTTCTACCTTAATAGATCCTGAGACCATCAATAAAGTATAAAGCAAGCATCAAACTTCAGATTATTGACACTGAGTCATTCAGAAAAGATTCTGTTATGTTCCTCACAGGATGTTTTAAAAGGCAGTGGAACATTAACACATTTCAATCCAAATTGTTCAAAATAAAAATGTTCACTTCTAAGTGGGAGGTCAAATTTTGATATGTTAACATGTCATACAATTTTCAATGATGCCAAATGGCTGTGGTTTGGATATGGATGGTCCCCTCTGAAACTCACATTAAAATTTGATTGCTATTATGGTAGTGGTGGGAGACAGGGCTTTCCAAGGAGATTATATTGTTAGGAAGGATTGATATCTCTCTTGTGAAAGTGAGTTAATTTTTGTTGTGAAGCAAGCCTGCCTCTCTTGTCTCATCTCCTTGGCACACATACCCACTTACCCTGCCACCATGTTATGAAGCAGCACAAGGCCCTCAGCAGATGTGACTACGCCATTACGGACTTCCCAGCCTTCAGAACTGTAAACCTAAATCAAAATTTTTTCCTTTACAAATTACCTAGTCTCGGGTGTTTTTATATAGTAACGTAAGTTAAACTAATACACAGATTTTAAAGACAATCTCAGTACACTTGCAAAGCAGATGCAGCTCTACCTGAAGAGCATATTGCTGAGTACCTATATATACATTCTCTCATGCAGAGAGAGCAGTACTTGGAAACATAATCTTGATGTCTCTAGAATTTTAGGTTTTCCAAAAACCACAATCATAGGTGTCACTCAAGTTAGAGCTTCACAAATCTTGAAAAGGAATAGAAAAATACTATCTTAGGTCGAACACCCAATGACTTACAATTAAGTAAGGAAAGGCAAAAGCAAGTATCATGTATAAAATAGTTTATTACCATAATAAATAAAATTAAACTTTTTTTTTTACAAATATCATTTGTGCTTGTTTAAAAATGTTGAGAAGGGAATATCACTAATGGAGGAGCCCGCATGTTCCTCTTAACATTCCCAAGCCGCAAACATAGAGTGGAGTTCCTGGCAGCATCCTCAGCTGACCACAAAAATAGTATCAGCTCATTTGCACTTCTGTTTATTCATGCTCATTTGGACAAAGTGACAGATGCAAAGGAAAAAGAAAAACCCAATGAGGGATTTGGCAGGACTCAATGGAAAGATTGTTAATATAAGGAGAAGCCCCAGAATGATGAACTGCTCATGAGTAGAAGTGTCCTTGTAATACAATATTGGATGTGGACAGTCTCCAACTGATGCACAAATACAGTGTCTGAATATTAAGAGAATACATTCATGGGGGGGTGCATCCTTAACAATAAAAGCAGCTTATCTCCTGATACAAGATCTATGACCTTCTCATTGAACAGCTAGTGGATCCGTTGGATGACTCAGAAGTCACAGAGACAGTGGCTCTAATAAAAGTTGAATGGCAGGCTGAGAGGACACCCACCAGGTCTGGCACCTCCAGAGTATTTGAGTCCAGTTTTAGAGGTTCCAGAATAAGTCTGATATGCTTGCATGAGAAGGAAGTTTCATTTGAAACTAAGATTTAGGTAAGTTCACATTGATTCTTTTGAATTTATGGGGGGTAGAAATGAAATCTTCAACACCATCATTTTTGGTGAGAAAAATGGTGCTTTCTGATGGTTGCAGTCAATATTGACAGGACAGTGGAGTCATCTCCTGATGGCACAGGAGCTGGTGAAGGGAATTCTTACTAAAGCAAGCAAGAAGGCAGTATATGGAACAGTAACAACTTAGTGACAGAGGAGAGGCTGCCCAGGGGCTGGACCTCCTCTTTAAGCAAAGGTAGGTGAGGAGGGACAGAAGAAAGGGTGTTGGCAGCTCCATCACCAGTGGAGTTCCATTCAAGGGTCTTAAGGCTAAACATCTTTATTGCAAAACATAGTACAATCTGTTTATCAAATGCACATCAGCAACTTGTACCTACCAGGGCTCCTAAAATGTCTCATGTGAGACAAAATGTTACCTGTGAGATGTGGTCAGTGCAACAAGGGGAAATAAAGATCTTCCTCCAACTAGTATTCCTAAAGCGTTCTCTCAGTCACCACACCAACTCGAATTAATACTTTCACTTTCCACTTAAGGATTTAAAAGTTGAAGCTTACTGGGTGGTGGAGTGTGTGGAGTGCTCACCTATCCCCACTTTTGGAGGAGGAAGATTCCAGGTAAGGGGCTAATGTATGGCCAGCAGGAACTCAGAGGATCCAAGAGGTTGACAGTAAAACAGGTCCCAGAATCAGAGAGCAAGAAATGTATTTCCAAAAGTTTGCTGGAAGGCTGTTGAAATGGGCATGCCTTTTAAACATTTCATCCATGTTGTAGCCTTATTAGCATATGTAGCATTACATTAATGCATTTAAGTGGTTGCATTAATTATGCTCTAGACCAGAGCTTCTCAACCAAATAGCTACCTCTCCCTCTGTCCTTCGACTGTGGCCTCATGCCCACTGGAGGAGCCCTTTGCGGGCATGTAGGATAACAGCGTGCATTGCTGGAGTTGGAGCCCTCCACCAAAAATACACACACTGTCTTGCTGAACATCTTGTTTCTTATGTTCAACACACATTTCCATCAGCAGGGAAGAGCATACTCAACGGGCAACCAAGTAACAGGGACAGGACCTCCTCACTTCAAAGTTGGCCTGTCAGGATATTCACTGGGAAATGGAGCTTCCCTATGAATGACATTCAAAACAAGCACTTTAGTAGAGATCAAGTGGCCAGCACTTACTGGACAATGGAGTGACATATATGTATGTTCCCCCACAAAAGGAAAAAGAATCTTATAAAATGTCTCTCAGGATAACTTTTCTGAAGTCTGAATGTTTGGTCTAATCCCTAGCTTTGGTTTCCCTAATCTCTTTGCAGCCACCAGATAATGGTTTATGCTGGCAGGTGCAGGTCAGTAGCATCTGAAGCTTGTGGTCCTCGTTGGGGAACCCAGTCATGTCCTGGCAAAGGTAGGTAGTTAGCATAAAGAAATCTGTGGCTGAGGTCATAAAAAGAAGAGACAGATTGGCTCATTTAATTTTTTTTTCACAGAAAACAATTATAGTAAAACTCCTTAAAATCCTTAAATGAGAAAGAATGAAAGCAGATACAGCCACATTCCCAGTGCTCTGTCACCTACAAGAACATAGATTGCGGGCCCTGTGTACCGGAGATGAGCAAATTCCCACTGCAGGGTTTGGACTTCCAGTCATTATCCCAATTTGCATTGATGTCAGCATTCCTGAAGGTCTCTTTTTCCCCAGAACCAGTCTGGACTTCAGCACCTCACCTGCATCTTTGCTCTTCAGATCCAGAGGGGGCATTATTTTAATAGACGCTCACCTTCCCCAGGCAGAGCTGGAAGGAAGCAGCAGGGCCTGTCGTCAGATCCCAGGAGAGGCAAAGAAAAGTCTCTAAGCATCCCCCCCACTCCCTGCCTTAATGTATCAGATTAGAAGCAGGCTACCAAGCATGTTTGAGGAAAAGCAAACTGGGAGTGTTTCAGGGGCAGCTGGCAGATAGGATTGCAGATACTTTCAAACCTCGGCACCAAGGACTAGTTGGTTGCTCCAGTTAAAGAGGCTAAAGGCCCCCAGCTTTATGTAGAGTCAGACAGGTGTGACTTGGCCTTGGGAAATTTTACCTCTTTCTTTGCTTGCTGTCATCAGAGGCTAAAAACTATATGTGTGCATGCCTTGACCTCCCAGTGCCATCTGTGTAAACCCTGGGAGCCAAGAGAGGTCAATCCTACACAGACAACCAAGGTCCAAGTCCTGGGAGAGGTTGTGGCCGTTAAGCAAGTCTAAGGGGGATGGATAAGTTTTCAGAAAACTGAGTGTCTTTGGTAGGGCAGTTTTCCACCTGTCAAGTTTCCTGGGAACTCTGGGATTCAGAATCTCAACAGCAAAGCCAAGGAGAGGTCCCAGGCAAAGGTCAACAGCCTGGATGAGTCCTTGCTGTTACCTGCATTCATTATTCTATTTTCTAAAAGCTGACTGTGTGGAGCTGAATTTCCAACTTTGTGTGGCTGGGTTAGAGTCCTGACACTTCTCTGCTATGGGTGTGCATACAGAGTCACTCTGCTTTGACTAGAAGAGACCACTCTTGAATCTTCTCTCTGATGCCATTGGGAGAAGCCCTCATGTAACTCGACCCCAGGTGACTGAGGCAGTGAGTGGCCCTGAGCATCGTGGCACAGGGACTCAGATCATCCCCAGGGACCACTGTTCCATGACCACCTCTCCCCATCTCCTTCCAGAGATAACTTGAAAAGCTGTCACCCAGTTCTCATTTTCCATCTCCCCAAGACAGTACAATCATAGTCCTGCTGTGTGTGTGTAAGTAGGAAATAGAGAGGTTAGCTTTCAAATAAGGCTGAGCATGGCTCCCAAGTGTCCTTTAACGACCCCATGCAATGGACAAAATACAAACTTCTGAAGGCCAATCCCCATGAGAATCAAAATATAAACATAGCACTTTCTACAATCATTTTTCTGAGGTCACGTGTGTGTGTCTGCTTTGTTAGTAAAACAATTCTGGGCTCGTGCCCCTTCCTGCCGATGCGCCATACCCTGAGGAATGCCACGGGAACACTTGGAAAGAGGTCAAGAAGGAAACGAAGCAGAGCAGCCTTGCAGTGGGGCCTCTGCAGTCTCCCGGTCGTCTGTACCATAGGAGCATGCTGCGGACCACGCAACAGAGAGTCCCTGGAGCTCAAGGGCCCTTCTCCAGCCCTTATTTTCACCTCACCTCTGGGTGCTCCTTGTCCAAGGTGCTCCTTGTCCGAGCTTTTTACAAATGATGGCTGTAGGAAAATAGATGGTATGTAAGACATGGGCTGTACAAGGACGTGAAATGCTGGGAAGTCCCTGTGCCTACCTTGGTCTTTGGAGGTCTTGGTGAAGGAGCCCAGCATGGTATATACACGAGGGGATTCAGCACTCTCCCACCAAGCCCTAAATGGCTGTTCCTTTTTTTTTATTTTTCTGGTAGTTTCAATCCTTTATAAATATGGTAGAAAAAAATTTAAAATGGAGGAAAATACCCTTTAGATAGCATGTCCCTCTTCCAGAATTGTGCAAAGACGTTGAGATGCAGCTGCCATCTTGCAGGATGAGACATGCAATGCCTCTCCTCTCTTTTTCCAGAGAGCATGCACACACCTAAGCCACTGGTCCCACTTGGATTTTCTGTCAGGAAAAGCCTACTTTGAAAATTGTTGGTCACGTGGGTGCGTGTGGTGGGGTGGTGTTGAGAGCAAGGGTGCAGGGTGTTGTGTCTTTGACCTTTTTGTTTGCTTTGAAACCTCTCAGCTGGCTCCAAAAACGTCTCTCTCTGATTCTGGGGACTGGGGCCTCGATATTTCAAATAGCTCCTGAGGAGACTGAGAGGATCTTCTGGAAGTTAATATCCTGAGTATCTCGGAGAGCTGTTTCTCAATATTGGTCATTTTGGCATTCAAGGCCTTGATGTCCTCCTTTAGCTCGTGCTTGACCTCCAGGACGGTGGCCTGCAGCGTCTGCTCCGGGATGGGGTAGAAAGAATGCTTGACCTCCGCCAAGATGGGACTTCGGTCCTGGGGACTCCTGGCCTCGCCCGCATTGTCCAGGCGCAAGTCGCTCTTGGTGATGCCACTGTCGCAGGAGTCCGTCTTCTTCAGCGTGGCCTCACCTGCTGCCTTCGTCCTCTCAGGGAGCGTCTCCATGGACTCGGCCTTGGACACCTTGTTCCAGTCCTCGCCCTTCCCGCAAGCATCTTTGAAGCGGGCCCAGCCCTTGCGTTTGGCACAGTCACCCCCTCCCTTGGGGCCCAGGCACTCGGACCCGGGCGCGTGCAGCTTGGCATGGTCAGACACTCCGGAGGTGGAGGCCGCCTGGAGGGACACGGGCGTGGCAGGGCTCTCGCGGACCGTGACCACGCTAGCCTTCACGAGGTTGTGGTTGGACGCGGTGTGCTCCGTGAGAGCGTTGCCTTTCTCCACGTCTAGGTCGTCCAGGTCCCTGCCGCCTCTCTCTGCAGCCAGCCTGGCCTCTTTTTGCTGTCGGAACCTTTGGAAGAGTCGCCGAACAGGGTGGTCTGGTGGCAGGATCAGGGGGGCCTCGTTCTTGCGTTTCATGCGCTCTTCCTCTTCCCGTTTCACGTCGCTGATCTTCCGGAAGACGATCTGGGGTGAGACAGAATGACACGCCTGTTAACAGGGCACTGCAGTGACTCAAGCTCAGCCACTCGGCCTATCACAGGCCACCAGGGGCACACAAGCCCTCGGGGACCTTTCCTCCTGACTGATGTCCCCTTCCTTTCCTCGACACTGGTTTCTAGCTTTCCAAAGAGGGGAATTGGCACTCACTGTCATCCTCTTCAGAACAAACCCCATCATTGTATCCCCTGGAGATTCCAAATAGCATCCTCCCAGCAAACTCTCCTGACCTCTGAGCCAGGGCCCTATTTAGCCTCTCCTAACCTGCAATTCAGGATCGCCTGGTGAATTTTTTAAAAAATCATATTCCTGGTCCCATCTCAGACCTACTTCATTAGACTCCCCAGAGTAGAAGCCCTTGACCTTGTAAAATAAAAAGCTCCCTAGGGATGCTGAGGTGCAAAAGTTTGAACATCTCTGGTTGAAACCACACTCTGTAGCAAGAAAGCTCAACTGAGTCTCCAGGTTTGGCTCTAAGCTAGGGCTGCCACTGACATCCATGGATCTGGATCCTAAGTGAACATGGTTGTCTGGGACAAATAAAAGGCTAGTCTCAGATGGAAGTCCTCATTTCCTTGGGGAGCTTACAGTAAAACAAACACCTGTGAACTTTAACATAAGCTTGCCCTACCCAATGTTTGGGGTGTTTGCAGTTCCTAACTTTAATTTTAATTCATAGATTCCTTATTATAAGGTCATTGGGACTATGTGATTATCCCCTTTGTAGAGATGAGGAAACCAGGTTGTAAGTGGCTCAATGTCACATAACAGGTAAGTTGCCCCTAAAGGATTGCAGATTCATATTTCATGAAGAGAATGGACAGTCATACTCGAGACTGGCTCTGAGTACACATAAGCTACAAATTATAGAGCTTTCCCTGGGACCGGCACCTGATTTTAGGGAAGGCCTGTAATTTCTAACTTATATTTCATGTGGCATTTAGACTGTAGGATGTGTTTTGACACATACCATATCTGGCCTTGTGCGCAGCAATTCACAATAGGCTGTCCTTCTCATGTGAATTGATGGTTTGAAGACTGGAGAAGTAGAGAAGCTCTAGGTAAGGTAGAGCAGCAGTGTTTCCATCACCCTAATCTGAAATACATTGTGCCAGCACCCCCCAGACCAATGCAGTCTACCTTGAGGACCTGCCCCATGACCCTAGGTCTTGGGGAAGAACTCATGGTGGCATGCCAGGAGCATGGCCCTTGGTCTCCATCCAACATTTACCTTTGTGACCTCAGACAGGTAGGTATCTTAGATTCCTCCTTAGAAAATAGAGGAAATCTCTATTTTTCACACTTGGTGTGAAGCAGACATGAGCTGACTTAGCTGCAAGCATTGGTCCACTACAAAGAGTCACATGAATCCTGCTCTCCTCACCCTCTCAAGGTCCTTAGACACAAATGATACCCGACTCACCTTACCTGTGTCTGTGAGCCTCCCCCATGCTCTGATAGCACTGCCCAGGTTTTTAGGTCTGACCAATAAGATGATCATTTTACAGTGCCTAGCACAGAGGAACTCAATAAACACTCATTGCTTAATTCTAGTGATGAAGCAGCAAGTCATACATCATTGGCACCCTGGAGGCCCATGCCCATGGTCTGACTTCATGATTCAAGCTCCTGTCGCTAGATGACTATACATTAACAAATGGAGAGTGTTAAATTTTCCCTTTTACCACCGTCCCAATATGTGGCTTTCTAACTTCTACTAGATAGCAGAGCTCCCATCTCCTGCCTTATCTATCACTTTCGTCCCCTCCTCAGCCCCACCCCTGAAGTCTGGACAACAGATCTAAGTCAGGGAACTCAGGAGCATCCCATCCATTCCAAAGAGGGCCCAAGAAACCCAGCTGAAGGCATCATAAGGATGGAAGGATGATGGTAAATCCAGCCACCAGCACCCTTCCTCCCCTTCTCCCAGGGCTCTGGGTTGGATGACTGGCAGCCTTCCACCTCCATGTCCTACACACATTGTTCCCTGTTCTCCATCGGGCATCAAATCCTGCTCACACTGAGGCCCAGCTCACACAGCACCTCCTACTCCCAGAAAGTCCTCCTCCCTGGTTCTCCTGAGCCTTAAATTATCTTCTCACTTCCCAACTCTAATGACCCTTTCTATGTTTGCACCCCTCTTCTGCTCCACTTTTAACTCTTTCTTATATCCATTTGTGGTAGAGATACCAATTATTTCCTTCTCACTTATACCTCCTTTTAGGGCAGGAAAGTGAATTTGAACATGAATATACTCAACAGGAAAGATAAAGTAATTGCTTTGGTTCCTGCTTTTTTTTTTTTTTTTTTTTTTCCCCTTTCTTTCAGATATTTCACTCCTAACGGTATCCCTCTGCTTTTCACTTAAGGTAGTTTGAATAGATTTCTATTCCTTATAAGCAACAATTCCTGGACAAGATGCCAGTTTTTTACATCCATATCTTATTCCCTCTGAAAACTCTCCAAGGGATCAGAAGAGTACTTTGTCACACTGCATCTTTTATAAAATTTACTTATGATCTGCTTTAAGAGAGCAGGGAAGCTGGGCATGATAGCACATACCTGTAATCCCAGTAGTTGAGAAGCTGAGACAGGAGAATTGCAGGTTACTGTGTGGAGGGGCGGGGGTACTGGGGATTAAGCCCAGGGATATTCTATCTCTGGGCTACACTCCCAGCCCTTTTTATTTTGAAATAGTTTCTTGCTAGGTTGCTGAGAGTCTTGCTAAGTTGCTGAGGCTAGTTTTGAACCTGCAATACTCTTGTCTCAGTCTTTCAAGAACTGAGATTACAGGCATGTGCCACCATGCCTGGCTCCTAGGATTGCAGGTTTGAGGCCAGCCTGTGGTAACTTGGAAAGATCCTGTTTCAAAATTTAAAAAAAGTTAGGGGTATAGCTTGCTAGTAGAACACCCCTAGATGCAATCCTCACTACTCCCCCGAAAAAAGGATTATCTCTTGTTCGTTTTTCCCAGTTTTTAGGTGTGCCTGGTACCTTAGCCACCCTCTATAATTATTTGTGAAACAAATATATGAATAAAGGAGGTAGATATTGTTTAATAAGTCAGTGGGAGAATTCTTGGGCCTGAAGAGATAAAGTTGCAGAGATCATAGTCTGTGTTTTAAAAGGAAGGATTTTGCTCAGAACATGTATGGTCCTTTTACTAACTCTCAACATCCAAGGTCAGGGGCAGCCCTTGAGATGAGATGTCCTAAGCCTGAGGCAGTGCAGAAGTTATCCTGAGAGGCTGTGCAGCAGAGGTTCAGGTAGGTTTACCAAATCTTACTATGCATTCATGGTGGGTGTTCCTGATAGAAGTGTGGCTACACTGTATGCTTCAGCCAAATGGACCATCAGTCCATAATCCGGGACTGACCCAGACAACATGGTCAGATGTTAGCGCTGTATCATCAATGGAGACAGCCCAGGCACTCCTAGCCTAGGCTTCTCCTTGGGAGGGGACATGGGTCTCTTGGTCTCCATTTATTCTTCTGAAGCCTCTTGGCTTCCAAGGTGTCATCCTGTGTTGTAGAGGCACCCCCGCCCCATGTCACCAACTCAACCAATGGGCAGGTGAGCCAAAGCTTTCTGTCCTGCAGCAAAGTCTGCACTCTCCCTGGAGAATCAGAGAGTAAAATCAGCAACCCCCGGGGGACAAGGCAAAATAACTCCTTACGGAGCTGATATGGCCTCACAGCTCTGCTGATCTGCGGTTGAGGGCTCTGCTTGCTAACTTCAGCTGCTTTTTTGGAACCGTTAGTCACTGAGTCTATCTCACAGGCAGCCATGACCATCCTTTTTTTTTTTTTTTTTTGCAGTACTGGGGATTGAACTCAGAGGCGTTCTACCTTTGAGCTATACCCCCAGCCCTATTTTTTATTCTTTATTTTGAAACTGGGTCTCACTAAGTTTCAGTGCCTCACTAGGTAACTGAGGCTGGCCACGAACCCGGATCCTTCAGTCTCAGCCTCCCAAATGCTGGGATTACAAGCGTGCACCACCACGCATTTTGACAAGTGTTTTAGAACTGAGGGGGGAAGGGTGGCTACATGATTCACGACAATGAGGTCTGTGCCACCAGCCATGCCAGTCCTCTGCTCAGAGATGCTCATAGTTTCCCATGGTAGGAGTGTGCCTTAGGAATGGTGGGCAAGACCCCAAACCCAGCGTACTCTCTGTGCTAACTAGGCTGTGGCTGGAGGCATGCAGTGTAGGAAAAAAGTTCTAGGTGAGATACGTTTATCATACTATACTATTTGTTGCCTTACTGTAGGACTTCTCAGAGCCTTAACATGCTAATGTACCTTTGAATGTCTAAGAGGAAGACATTGCACACAGCATTTCTTAATTGACTCCCCTCAGATCCTCTTTTTTAAATGAGCACTGTTCCCCAGAACTTCCTCTGGCAAACACTAAAACTATAACGCTATGTAGTTTGAGTCTTCTCCATATTTGTGCATAGCCTTCGGTTCCAGGCTACATGGTACTTCCTACTTCTGAGACCCTGGCGGTTAAGATCTGTATTGCCTCCTGGTGGATGGCCCTATCTGATCTCCTCCCTGCTCAACAATCCAGACTCCCACCCCTCAGTTCTATATTTTCCAGCCATGCTGAACAATTTCAGGTCCTGGAAAGAAACCCAACCTACTTTGTCTCAAGTTCTCTTCAACCTCCTCTCTATGCCATTCCTGATTCTAACTCTCCCCACCCCCAGAGCCCCCTTCCTAATGGTGCCAAGTGTGCTATAGCTAGACATAATTCCATAGACCATTGTGGCCTATTGTGAGAAGAAGCCTTTGGCCTGTCCTTTCCTCTGGATAGAAGCTCCCTGGAGACAGACACAGTTTTATGTTTTTCAGCTTCATGCCTGGTATGTTAGGTGCTTAACAAATTGCCATTTTCCTATTTATGAGGCCCATGGTAGGGCAAAAAAAAGTGATGTTACACTGTCCCCAGAATCTGTTTCTGATATTTGTGGTCTAATGGAGAGAAGAGAAGAGATTACAGATGGATTTATTCCATGCACAACAGATAGGCTCCTGGAGGAATAGGTAGATAAAATCATGAAGGATTTCCACTTTTAGTCATCTGGTTTCAGACTGACCTCATACTGATATCATCTTTGTCTGATTTTATTTTTCAAACTCTTACATAAGCTCAGAGAACTGATACTTAGAAGTAGCTCTGAGATAAACTTTTTTTTTGTAATGTGAGGATAACTGTTCTTTTTCTTTTCTTTTCTTTGTGTGTTGTGTGGTACTGAGGATTGAAGCCAGAGGCATTCTACTTCTGAGCTACACCTCCAGCCCTATTTCTTAATTTGGAAGCAGGGTCTTACTGAGTTGTGGAGGGTTGCCTGAGGATAGCCATGAGCCTATGATCCTCCTGTCTCAGACTCCCAAGTACTGAGATTACAGGCATGTGCCACCATGCCCAGCTAGGATAGCTGTTTTTGAATCTTTCTTTTGTACAAACTGGGATCTTCCTAGGGAAGGAAATCCAGTGTCAGGAGAAAAACCTAGACAGGACTTTAAAGACTGGAGTACCTGTTTTTCTTTGTTTTCTGTATTTGGCTTCATGGTACTCATATTGAAAACCATTAGATAATCTCAGAGGTACTTTCCAGAATGAACAATGAGTGATTTTAACATTATAAGGCACTATAAAAATACAAAACAGACTTATTCCACATACTAAAGTGTATTATCTCATCGAACCCATGTTTCTTGCAATGTGTGCGGGGTAGGGGCCCTCCACAGTTTGACAAGTGAGGAGGCTGAAGCTTAACAGGTAAGTGACCTACTCAAGGGCACATGGTTAGTTAGAAGCAGGGTGTGGGCCAGTTCTCTCTCATTCTCATCAGGTATCCTAAACGAGGGACCACGCCAATAGGGAGGTTCTAGGGTCTTTCTGGAGAGGTTATTCTAGAGACACTCTAATCACCCACTGGAAATGCCCAACCATAGAGCACCCTTCTGTTCTCATCATGAAAACAGGCACCATGATGGGATAAGTTTTGATTCTTCCCAGATTCACAAACAGGGGCCTGCATTTCCTTTGCTTGATGTATTATTGCTCGTGCAGAATGCTGAGCAGCTCATGACCTCCTGGAGCTGAGGATGCTGGCAGGGATGGCCGCTATACCTTGCTCATCCAGGCCAGTATCCCTCTGAGGCTGCACCAAGAAATGGTCCTCAATATGGTAGGGTCTTAATAAAAGGTTGCTAAGCTGAACTGAATTGACACTCAGATCCTTAAGCTACAAAGTTCTCTGAGGAACTATTTTTAACTTTGAAAAACCGATCTCTCTGGTGAGTCAAAGCAGTCGACCACTTCTTCTGGGTTGCATTAAAAGAGGACCTAGCCTCTTGAGCCTGAATTCTCCTTAGGCACCAGCCAAGGTTAGGCCAAGGGGAGCAGGAGTCCCATGGGAATCACTGAGCAAGAGAGTCCCAGCAGTACACAGAGAGGAAAGGCAAGCCGGGAGGACATGAAGTCCTGACAGCATGTGGGGAGGGCACCCATGCAGGAGCAGAGTTACTTAAAAGAGCTCAGACTGTGAAATAAAAATATAAACCTAATGTCATTTCTCAGTGGTTTGCATAAATGAGTATGGACTGAGTATGAGTCATAGAAAACCATGGTAAACCTAAAGGGCATTGTTTTGTTTTCAGTTGAATTCAGATACATGTCCCCAAACCGAAACACTCAGAGAACAATAGAAGGAGCACAGACTTGGAGAGGTCCCGGCTCTGCCACTGACTGGCCACTGTTTGACCTTGGGTAAGTCATGTCCTTCTGTGGCTGGACCCCATCAATCGTTCTCGGGTCTGGCTGTGCTTCAGAACCACCTGAAAAGGACATTATCTACTGAGTGGGAATTTCTTGTGGCAGGGTTAGAAACTGGCATTGTGACAAGCCCTCAGGTGATTCTGATACAAGCATTCTGACCAGCATCTGAGGGCCCTGGGATTGATCATGGTGAGGTCACTGCTACTCTGCTGTCCTGTGCACCTTACCAGCCTCCTGTGCACCTCTACCTGCACCCACACTCCTTGCTCGGGACTTGGGGGGTGGGGAGGGATGACTGAGGGATCTGGCAGGCTTTGCATTCATTTTTGGATCCTTATTCCTTAGACTTTACAAAAAAGCTGGCTCATGACCTGGAGCAGGGACCACAAAGCCAAGCAAATACACACAGAGCACTCAGGGTGGCTCCATGACAGCAGGGAGCTGGGTCCATGCTGGCCCTGACTCAGGCCACTTTGAGCCATAGACTGTGACAAGTACTCCTCCCCCCACCACCCCCAACATCCCTACAGGCCCTGGTGACATAGCTTTCCTCATAGCTTCCTCACCCTCCAGTAACCCTGACTAATTTTACGGTAGAATATAAAACATTAATATTAGCAAACTGGGCCAGTTAAGAAACTCAAAACATGGAAAAACAAGTTGCAGATGGGCTGATAGGATAAGGCAGTTGGTTGGGTTTTGCTTTTGGAAAAAAGCCACTTCTTAACCCCCGCCCCCTTCCCCAATGACCACTTCTGATATAATGGGATTAAATGGTGGTTTTTTTCTTTGACAGCATCATGAATAGTGAATAGTGACTGTCCCAAACACAGAAGTCTCAGGGAGGACAGGGGAATCCCAAGAGAGACTGAGGCAGGTCCGTCATTGAGCTAAGAATATGTGTTCCCAGGGCTGGGAACACCAGGCTGGCAAACTCATAGCTTACACACAAAGCTGTACATGGGTCCCAGGTGGAAGGAGGGAACTCATGGAGTCACCACGTGGTGACAGCACTGGCGCACAGTCAGTATTGTGCCTCAGTTTCCTCACCTGTCAAAGTAAATAACACAAACCCTTAAGAAGAGTACTTGATATTTAATAGTCAATTAGTAAATATGTTGGGTTTTTTGTGTGGAGGAGCCCAAGGAGTGATTCTAAAAGGAGGATGAACTAGAGTTAGGTATAAAAGGTGAAAGATATGGGTATTCCAAACAGAGAACAAAGCACCTGTCCAAACACAAAATACCATTCAATGTAGAACGTTGTTTTGTGAGCGTGGGAGTGACTGACACTGGCTGAGAGCTTCAATGACTTGTGTTAAGAGTTGTACAGGTGCTATCTCATGCCATCTTATAGCAACCCCAGAAGATAGGTAACTTTATTATTCTCATTTTTCAAATGATGAAACTGAGCTTAGAAAGAGTAAGTACCTCCTCAGGGAATGAAGCCGTGATGCAAATCCAGACATCCTGGGCCCTACCAGACCTTTATTATTGGCCATTCTGCTGGTAAGAATGCTTTCAGTTTTATGGAAGAACAATTTCTCTTAGAATATGCCAATGACTTCTCTCCTTGCCCCACCATACCTCCCCATTAGTGTCCCTAAATCCTTGTCCATCAGTAACTTCTCCAAAGAATTCAGGGACAGCACTAGAAAGTAGAAGATGTGGCCAAGGAGAGAGACCAAAAAGCTTTCATTCCCAGAGCATTTGAAGAGGGAATGGGCTTTATAGCTGCATTAGACTGTGTGGCCCTTTAATTCAGCAGGATGGAGAAGTGACTGAGGACAAAATCCAGACTAAAAGAAGGGCCATGCAACTCATGAGCCTGAGTGTTTTGGTTACTGGAAAATATTACCTCCCTGGAGGATGCTGGTGACCTCAGGGCTCAGCACTGGGTAGAAGAAATAGGAATGCATCGAGGTCTCAGTGGACTTCAGGGGGAAAAATCTAGAGGCATTCTGCTCTCAGGAGCAGGTCTCTTCACCATTGGTTTCTTCTGAAGGCTCTGAAGGAGTGATCCATCCCATGTGTTGCTTTTAATTTCTGATTGCTTTTGTCAATAATCTTTGGCCTGTAGCTACATCCATCTCCTATGGCCTTTTCCTTTCAGTCTCTTATAAGGCTATTCATCATTGTAGTTAGAACACAGTCTAATGTAGGGTAATATCCATTAACCTATCCATTCAGCCTCTGAGCTTTCTTCTGGGATTAATCAAGAATGATATGTCTAACTCGTAAGTGGTAGCCTATGAAGACTAACATCTCCTTCACTCCATAGACCAGTGGATACTGAGAATACCCACTGGTAGACTGGCAAGGTCTTCTTTCAACAGACTATGTAGAACTTGAAAGACTCTCACAGATGCATCAGTTCCTCTGTTTTAGGAACATGAGATGATTAAGGTTTCAAAATATCCCCAAACCCTACCTTTGCTTTCTGTGCTCTGCCAGCTGTTCTTGTTGGGTTCTTTAGTCAAGCCCCAGATAGAAAAGGATCCTTTCTTATCAGTACCATCCAGCATGTGGGATGTGCCCCTGGGTTACTGCTCAGGGAAGAGGTGACACTGCTGGGAAGGAACCTTGGACATTTTGCTAGGGGCCATATGTGTCACCTCCTCTTTACTTTGTGATCTCTCAGTGTAATGGCCCCCAAAAGACATGTTCAAGAACCTCAGAATGTGACCTGATTTGAAATAAAGTTCTTTGTAGCTATATGTAAAGTAAGGAACCTGAAATGATGGATGTCCTTATAAGAACCAGAACCGGAAAAGAGAAGACACAGAGGGAAAGGCCATAGGAGATATTAAAGTCACGTAGCTGTGTAACCCAGGGATTGCTGACAAAAGTAACCAAAGCAAGGGAGGTATGGAATGGCTCCTCCCTCAGACCTCTAGAAGTGTGTGGGAGACTATATTTCTTATGTTTTAGGCTGCCAAGTTTGTGCTGATTTGTTTTGGTAGCCATAGAAACTAGAAGACAAGGTTTCTTTTCTAGCCCCCTCTTTCCAATTCCTGTATGGTCTTGTCCAGAGCCATGCCACATCTCATGGAGTAGAATCCACTTCAGTATTCACTGAAGTAGTTAAGAGCCAACAGAGGTCCCAGCAAGACCCAGGTGCCCACCCTGCAGTGTGTTTGTTGCACACTCTAAGGAAATGACTTGACCTTTCAAAGCCTTAATTCTACATACAGAATGCCTACTTCAAACATTGCTGTGGAGAGGATCCAAGATGGCTGGAAAGTGTCACCCAGCCCTCATCTGCTAATCCAAAAAGAAGAACCAAAGTGATAAGTGTTTAGCTGCCTTTTGAGGGGAGTGGCCATGGGAAAACAGTGAGGGAAAGAATGGAACCTTGTACGATTCAGAGGCCTGGGACAATAGTATGGTAAGAGAAAACAAAATACCCCAGAATCTATCTCAGCTCCATGGTGGGAGCAGGGGATACTCCCCTTCAGGGGTGAGGGTGAAATAGAACCACAGCAAACTCTCTCAGTGTGGATCCTGGAAATCCCAGCAGTCTACTTAATTTAAGTAACCTGAACTACTCTGCACAGTAGCCTTGCTTTGGAAAAGGATCTAACATCATCTCCCAGTGAACCCCCAGGGTGCTGTAGTTCCCATGTTGAGCAGGGAGCTATTATCTGAGTTTGGACTGTGCTAGGAGTCAGGGATCCCTGTATTTTTCCATCTCTGGGACCCCAGAGGCATTTTACCACACTGGCTTAGGGGTAGCTGCCTCGAGAACCCAATGTGGCCCAACAGAGTGATTGTGATCCAAGCTTCCATGTGCCCTGTGCTATAGGAGACCGATGTGGTAGCATGAAAGGGAATGGAAGGTGCTGCCCTCTGAGACCAAGGGCATAGCAGGTGCCAACACAGTTCCTGCTCCCATACCCCATGCCCATTATAGACAGAGCACCAAAGGAACACTGCAGAGACCCATGGTTCCCGAGCAACTATTAAGTATCAAATATTCTTCCATATTTTTCCATATTTTCCATATTTTATATGGAAAAATATGGGTTTATATTATCCAGCTTACTCTTTATAATTGCCCTATGAATCAGGTGTATTATCTGCTTTGACAGATGAGGAAACATCATGGTTCCTGCTGCTGCCCTTCCCCACAGGAGTATGGTTGGGGAGCTTTGACCAATTCCATGACTCTGGCTATCATCTTGCCTTTGGATGTGTGCTACAGGTAAAGGAGACATGGGAAAGCCCCATCTCCAGCTGTCACCTTGCTCCTAAATGCACATAGCCCAAGAAGGCTGAGAGGGACTCTCCTTAGTGCCCTCTTCAATGTGCACTGCCCTCATACCTTGTCTGACCACGCACTCCTATCATGAGTGTGAGCACTACAGAAGGAGTGTTAACATTTCCACCACTGCTTGGGCAGCCAGAGGCCCTTGCTAATAGCAAAGCTACCATCAACAATGCCTGAGGAAGCCTCTATCACTCAATAGAGGCCACTACTCCTTTTATAGGGAGTGAACACTCCACATCTGCATGACCCACAGAGACAGTGGGTCTTTCTGACCTGCCACAGTACACATTATAACTAAAGTCAATCACAGCCAAAGAAGCCATAGGAAGTCTACCAGATGGTGCACAGCTTGAAATAACATCTTTAAGAAAAAGCTGCTTACTTAAGAAGGCCATCCCATAAAAGTGGTAGAGATATCTGATCCACCAGATGCACAAATTTCAATGTAGGAGCACAAGAAGTATATATATATATATATATATATATATATATATATATATATATATATATATAATAAATTTCTAGCAATAAGTCCCAAATAAATCAATATGGATGAAATGCCTGATGAACAATTTCTAAAAATGATTATAAAAACTCTGAGTATAGATAAGTAAGATATGAATGAGAAATTCAGCAAAGAGAAATCAATTTTACAGAAGAACCAACCAGAAATCTTGGAAATGAAGAACTCAGTAAATAAGATTAATAAACAGTTGAAAAATTCATTAACAGACTTGATTAAGCAGAAGAAAATCTGAACTTGAAGACAGGTCTTCGGAAATACCACAGTTAGACAACAAGAAAAAAAAAGACATCATTCAAGAGCTTTGAGATATCATTAAACAAGCACCCACGTTTTTAAATTACCCAAAAGCAAAGAGAAAATAAGTTAATAGCAGAGAAAATTATTCAATGAAATAACAAAAAACTTTCCTAATCTTGAGAAAAATATGGAAGTTCACATAGAGGAGGCTAATAGGACCCCAATAGACATCACCAGAAAAGATCTTTACTGTAGCATATTATAGCCAAACTGTCAAAAGTACACAAAGAAAAAATTGCAAAATCTGCAATACAGAAGCACCAAGTCACATTTAAAAATAATCCCATTAAACTAACAAATTTCTCAGCAGAAACCCTATAGGACATGCAGGAATGGAATGACATATTCCAAGTCCCAAAACAAAATAAGTGCCAACCAAGAATACTATACCCAGCAAGGCTTTCCTTCAGAAAGGAAGGAGAAATAAACACCTTCCAAGGCAAGCAAAAACAGGGAATTCATGATCACTAGACTTCAAAGATGCATAAAGGATTTCTATATCCAAAAGCAAGAAAGATAACTACCATCTTGAAAGCATGTGAAAGTTAAACTCAAATTTGTATCTAGAAGCATAGATACACAAGAGAAAGAGAAAAGAATGAAACATAACCATACAATAAACCACAAAGATGAATAAGATAGGAAGAGGAAAACAAAACAACTAGAAGAAAATCAACAAAATGACCTTGAATATAAATGGACTAAATGCTCCAATTGAAAGATATAGGTTGGTTCAATGAATATAGAAAAAAAAAAAACAAGACCCAACTGCTGCCTGAAAGAAACTCACCCTAGATACGCAGAACAAAAGTAAAAGGATGGAAATTATATCTTGAGCAAATGGAAACCTAAAGTGAATAGAAGGAGCTATCTTTATGTACCTAACGTTGAAACACCCAGTTTTCAAAAAACAATATTAGACATGGACAGATAGGATGCAATAAAAATGGAAAACTTCAACAACCCCCTTCATCAATAGATCATCCAAAGAAACATCAGAATTAAATTGTACTACAAATCAAATAGACTTGACATTTATAGAATATTCATCCAATAGCTACAAAATATAAATTATTTCCAATGCATAGAGCTTTCTTCAGAATAGACCATATATTTAGGTTACAATATAAGTCTTAACAAATTTAAAAAGTCAAGCCAAGTGTGGTGGCACACACGCTTGTAATCCTAGTACTTGGGAGGCTGAGACAGGAGGATCCGGGTTTGCAGCCAGCCTCAGCTACTTAGTAAGGCACTCCGCAACTTAGACCCTATTTCCAAATAAAGAATAAAAAATAGGACTGGGGGTGTAGTTCGGAGGTAGAACACCCCTGGGTTCAATCCCTAGTACTACACACATACAAAAAAATATTTAAATTGAAATCACATCCTGTATATTTTCTGATTACAATGAAATAAAACTAGAAGTCAACAACAAAAGAAATTTCAACAATTACACGAACACATGGAGACTGAACAACATATTTTTTAATGAACAACAAGTTGCCAAAGAAATCAAAAGGGAAATTTAAAAATTTCTCACAACAAATGAAAATGTACATACAACATGCCAAACTCGTGGGGACACTGCAAAAGCAAATGGAAGTTTATAGCAATGATTTGAATGCCTACCTCAAAAAAAAAAAAAAAAAGATTTCAAATAAACAACCAAGTGAGGCATCTTGGAGATTTAGAAATACAAGAACAAACCAAACCCTAAATTAGCAGAAGGAAATAAGTAACAAAAGATCACGTTAGAAATAAAAGAAATAGAGACTAAAAAAATACAGCAGATCAATGATACGAAGAGTTGGTTTGGCAATTAAAAAAAAAAAAACTTTAAACTAACCAAAGAAACCCCCAAATAAACAAAACCAGATGACAAAAGAGACATTCCAACTGATACTACAGAAATACAAAGGTTCATTAGGGATTATTATGAAAAACATATTGGAAAACCTAGAAGAAATGCATACATTTTTGGACACGATCTACCAAAATTGAACCATGAGAACATTAAAAAACCTGAATAGACCAATAACAAATAATGAAATTGAACAAGAAATAAGTCTACCAAAGGAAAAAGGCCTGGAATCAGATGACCTCACTGCTGAATTTTACCAAACTTTTAAAGAAGAACTAATACCAATTCTTCTCAAACTATTGAATTAAAAGGGAGACCCTTCCAAACTTGTTCTATAAGACCAGCATTACCTTGTTACCAAAATCAGGCAAGAACACAATAGAACAAGAAAACTACCGGGCATGGTGGAGTACACCTGTAATTCCAGAGACTTGGGAGGCAGGAGGATCACAAGTTTGAGATCAACCTTAGCAAGACCCTGTCTCAAAGAGGGGGATAAGGACTATAGCTCAGTTGTAAAGTACCTCAGGTTCAAACCTCAATATCCCTCACCCAAAATGATAGGCCAACATCTCTGATGAACAGAAATGCAAAAATTCTCAGCAAAATACTAGAAAATTTAATTTGATGACACATATAAAAGATCACTCACCATAATCAAGTTTGTTTCATACAGGGATACAAGGATGGTTCAACATATGCAAATCAATAAATGTAATACATCACATCAACAGGATGAAAGATAAAGAATATTTGATAAAATTCAAAATCTTTTTATTAAAGTCCTGAACAAATTAAGTATAGAAGCTTGATACCTGAACATAATAAAGACTATGTGGCAAACCCATAGCCACTAAATAAGGAAAAGTTGAAAACATTTCCTCTAAAGTCAATAAGACAAGGGTGTCCATTCTTACAACTTTTATTCAACATAGTACGCTAGAAGTTTTAGCCAGAGCATAGGCAACAGAAAGAAATAAAAGGTACACAAATAGGAAGAAAGTCAAATTGTGCTGATGATATAATTCTATAGAAAAATATTAAAGATTCTACCAAAAGATCTTATAAAACTGATAAACACATTTAATAAAGTAGCAGACATGAAAATTAGTAGCTTTTATATATATCAATAACTTGCTGAGAAAGAAATTGTGAAAGCAATCTCAATTACAATAAGTAAAATAAAATAAAAATAAAATACCTAGGAATAAATGTAACCAAGGAAGTAAAATATTTCTACAATGGAAATTACAAAACATGATAAAAAAATTGAAGATGCATAAAGATGAAAAGACTTACTCTGCTCATGGATTAGAAGAATTAATATTGTTAAAATGCCCATGCTACCTAAAGTGATCTACAGTTTCAATGCAATCCCCATCAAAATGCAAATGACATTCTTCACAGAACTGGAAAAAAATTCTAAAATTCATATGGAAGCACAAGACCATGAGTAGCCAAAGAACAAAGCTGGAACCATGACAATACCTGATTCCAAGACATACTACAGAGCCATAACAACCCAAACAGCATAGTGCTTGCATAAAAAAAAGATATATAGACCATTGTCAGAGATTCCAGAAATAAATCCACATATCAACAGCCAACTGATTCTCACTAAGCTGCCAAAAATATACACGGAAGAAAGGTAAGGCTCATCAGTAAATGGTTTTGAGACAACTGGATATCCACATGTAGAAAACAAAAACTTGGCCCCTCTCACCCTATAAATAAATCAAGTCCAGATGTATCAAAATCTAAATGTAGGAAACACCTGAATCTACTAGAAGAAAACATAGGGTAAACTCTTCAAGACTTTGGTATAGGCAATGGTTTTGTGCATAGGAGACCCAAAGCACAGGAAACAAAAGCAAAAAATTGACAAGTGAGATTACATCGAACTACAATAATTCTGCATGGCAAAGAAAATAGAGTAAAGAGATAACATACAGAATGGGAGAAAATATTTGTCAGATATTCATGTGACAGAGGGTTAATATCCAGAATATATAAGGAATTAGAAAAACTCAACAAGGACTCCAATTTAAAATGGGCAAATACTTCTCAAAAGAACTGTATACATGAAAAATGCTGAATATCATTGGTTACAGGAATGCAAATCAGTACTAAAATGTGATTCCATCTTACCTCAGAGTGGCCATTATTTTAAAAATTAAAAAATGCTGGTAAGAATGTGGGCAAAAAGAAATTCTTTCACACTATAGGTAGGAATGTAAATTAGTGCAGCTGTTATGAAGAACAGTATGGAGACTTAAAAAAACAACTAAGAATAGATTTACCATATACTCCAGCTATCCCACTTCTGGGTATGTATCCAAAGGGATCAAAATCATCATACCAAAGAGATATCTGCATACTATGTTTATGGTGGTACTATTCATAATAGTTAAGATATGGAATCAGCTTACATGCCCATCAACAGATTAATGGATAAGGAAAATATGGTGTATATATACACAATGGAGTATTATTCAGCCATAAAGAATGAAATCCTGTCATTTGCAGCATAATAGAACTAGAAGACTTTGTGTTAAGTTAAATAAACCAGACAAAAAGACAAGTCCTCATGTTTTCTTTCATATTGTGAAAGTTTAAAAAAGTTGAGCTGAAAGAATGATTGCTAGAGACTGGGAAAAGAGGTTGAATTTGATCAGTGCACACTACTCTGCATTTATGGAAAATCACACTGCACCCCCTTAACATGTATAATTAATACATGATATTTTTAAATGCCTTACTATGGAGTTGTCATGAAATTGCTTTCATGAGAAGTTCCTCTTTGCTTTCACATTTACAAATCAATACTGCTTTTCTCTCTAGCCCCAGCTTTATTCCTGAGCATTAAGGCATGGACCGTGAGACCTCAGTGTCTCACAGACCCCCTTGAACCCCATCCGCTGAGCCAGGGCAGTCTCTTCCTACCCATCCCTTCTTCAGTGTGAGCCAAGTCACCAGTCAGGCCACCGTGAGGAACCCTAATTTAGGAGTGGTAGGAGAAAGGCCAGGTAAGAGGAGGGTGTGGCCCAGGGAAGCAGAAAAATGGACAGATGAAATGTGCTATGGCCCACTTCCTGACAACCTGTAGCCTTACCTGTGCTGGGTTCCCAAGGAGCATTTGCAATATCATGGGCCTCCCCAGGAAACACTGCTAATTCTTCCAGAGCTTTGGCCCCTATGTTATCTCCCACCCCAGGAACCAGATGGAACCATGTGGTGGGGAGGAACTCTCAGCTCAGGGTCTGTGGTGGTAGCCACCCTGTGATCCTAGGGCTGGAAACATATATCCTGTCCCTCTGATGACAGACCTTAGTGAATTACCCCTAGAGGTGGGCAGTGCCCTGGTCTTAAGCACTTTCAGGAGAGTCTTAATGCTGTGACAGACTTCATGGCACTGTGCTCTTTCCTTAGAGGAAAAACCTCACTGGTTTTAAGCCTCAAGTTTTTTCTTTGGGGGGGAGGGGGTGTGCTGGGGATTGAACCCAGGGACTACACCCCAGCCCAATTTTATTTTTATTTTGAAACAGGGTCTCGCTAGGTTGATGAGTCTCACTATTTGCTGAGGCTGTCCTAGAACCTGCGATCCTCCTGTCTCAGCCTCCCAAGTATGGGGATTATAGGCGAGCTCCACTATGCCTATCTTAAGCCTTAGGTTCTTTCTTACAGAGAGATGACACTCTGCGAAACCTTATTCCACATGGGAACAGCTCTGACCAAGGAGTCTTCATGTAGTTAGTGCCTACGGAATACAGAGTGATATATGAGATGGTTGGTCCACATTTGAAGCAAAAGGGGCCTTCCCTTCAGAAGTATGTCTGCTATTTACACATCACTAATCAGCACCAAGTCCACCCTCCATTCTCTGCTTGGAGACAGTGGTGCTGGAAGACAGCCAACCAGCTTCCCGGACTCCTTTGCGAGTGGGCTTCTGGTTAGGGTTTGCCAGTGGCAGCTCTGGCAGGAGATTGAACAGCAGGGGGAGGAGAGAAGGGGCTTCCTCCTGCTTTTAGCTCCAACAGTCATGACTCCAGCACTAGTGGTCAGCTTCTGCTCCTCCAGATACTCCCAGCGCAAGTTTTGCCAGCTCCCGCTGTCTACCGTGGCAATCAAAGCACAGCTCTGTGACCCCTTATTCCCCAAGCACCTGCCAAGCCAAGCTCCCTTCCCAGAGGTCTAGGGACTAACAGGGGGTGCCTGCTCCTCAGAGGTCCTAGCACCAGACATGCAGCAGCCCCTCCAAGGAGCTATGAACTCAGCAGTACTGCCCCTTTGTGCCCCAGCCCGGAGACATGGAGCTGCTGCTTTCAGTTATTAACCTCTTGGCATCCTCAGCATCTTTTTTTCCAGTCTTCCAGCCTTCCAGCACCAACTCCCTGATTTAAATTCTCTTTTAAAAAGTCTAAGCCGGGCGTGGTGGCGCACGCTTGTAATCCCAGCATTCGGGAGGCTGAGACCGGAGGATCCGGGTTCGCGGCCAGCCTCAGCTACCTAGTGAGGCACTCCGCAACTTAGTGAGACTCGGTTTCAAAATAAAGAATAAAAAAAACTAGGGCTGGGGGTATAGCTCGGAGGTAGAATGCCCCTGAGTTCAATCCCCAGTA